>RCUC01055022.1:0-12902 GCA_003697995.1 Taxidea taxus jeffersonii | reverse complement strand
AGGTTCTTTATAAAAGAGAAGCTAGAAGGTCAAACAGATGAGATGAGACAGCAGAAGCACAAGTTGGACGGATGAGCTTTGAAGATGGAGAGAGATGCTGCAAGACAAGAAAAGCAGATGACCTCTAGGAACCAGAAAAGCCAAGGAAGCACATTCTGTCCTAGAGTCTCCAGAAGGAAGGCAGACTTGTCAACACTTTGATTTTAGACTTCTGACCTTCAAAACTGCAAGGGCATAAAATAAATTTGTGACTATTTGTTACAGCAGCAAAGGAGACAGATACACTTGGTTTCGTTGTGCAACACATGAACCTTGGTAATGTAAGATGTTAACCTTGTGAGAAAATGATGAGTGTGTATGGGAACTGTCTCTACTATCTTGGCAACTTTTCTGTAAAATGTAAAAGCGTTCCAAAATGAAATTTATTCTTGAAAATTCTTGTTTGAGACCTTAAAAACAAATTGAGATGGCAAAGAAACACTAGTGTAGAGGTCAACTAGGAGTCTCTCACAGAATACAAAAGAAAACAGTGTAAAAGTGCTCACCAACCAGGTTACAGATGTGGAAAGCAAGAACAAACATTAAGTTTGGGTAACTAGGATTTTGGAAGAAGAAATCAGAACAAAGGAAATAGAAATAAGGAACCTGGGGCACCTGGGTGGCTCAGTGGGTTAAAGCCTCTGCCTTCGGCTCAGGTCATGATCTCAGGGTCCTGGTATCAAGCCTCACGTTGGGCTTTCTGCTCATCGGGGAGCCTGCTTCCTCCTCTTTCTCTCTCTGCCTGCCTCTCTGCCTACTTGTGATCTCTGTTTGTCAAATAAATAACTAAAATTAAAAGGAAGAAAAAAAGAGAGAGAGAGAGAGAAAGGAAGAAAGAAGGAAAGAAACAATGAACTTACTATGATAGAAGAAAATCTTTCTGAACTAAGAAAAATTTGATTTTCTAAGCCCAATTTAGAATTAAAAACAATAACAACAACAACAGGAATGAAAAAAAATCCTGTAAAATTTCATGCATGGAAAAAAAGGAAAGTTTTCTAGAGTGGGCACTAGTCAAGCTGGCTACCCAGCTGTAAATGATTCCCTTGTGTGGGGCTGATTCTCAGCATGCAGTGGTTGGTCCTCTGCCTTTTGGAGTTCAGCATCCCGACAGAGCTGTTTGATACAGTGATAGCTGACTCAAGTGGGGCCAGTCTGATTCTCTCTCCTAAGAATGGGAGACATGGGTAGAAACAGAGTTGTTCAAAGTGTTCAAGCTAAGTTTCACCATCATAGAAAGATCCATGAAGCACCTGTGATTACCTTGTTTCCTGAGCTTCCCAGAGCATGGATTTCAGCTTTTCCTTTAATTCTGTAAAATAATCATTTAGATAAATCCCTTGTTTTAAGTTAGTGTTGTAGTCTATTTGGGCTGCTATAACAACAGCAACAACGAAACCAGAAACAGACTGGCTAGCTTATAAAAACAAGTTTATTTCTCATAGTTCTAAAATGCTAGGAGTCCAAGATCAAGGGACCAGATTGGTCACATTCTGTTGAAGCCCCACTGTCTGGTTCATAGCTAGCACCTTCTCATTGTGTCCTCACATGGTGGAAAGGGAAAGGGATCTCTATGGGGTGTTTTCTAACTCAATTGATCCCATTCATGAAAGCTCCACCCTCATGACCTAAGCACCTCCTAATAACACGTCATGGGTCATTAGATACCAACATGTGCATTTTGGGGACAAAACATCCACATAATAGCAGTTAATCAGAGTCATTCTCCTTTTCTTATATACAAAATGACTTTAATTTGTACAGTTACAGAAGAATCAGATCACACTGGCCTCAGAATTCTCCTCTTTAACACCCAAAATCAGGAGATAATAGAACAACTTTATAGAATGTTAAAGGGAGGGAGTTTATTATGCAATAACTATATAGTTTTTCAAATTTTCTGGGTAGATATGCAAGTGCCTAGATATTATTAACAACAGATACACTTCTAGCAAAAAATTACTTGAAGATACATTACTATGCTGAAGGAAAATCCGAGCTCAAGAGTGGGAAACTATAGTATAGAAGGGATGATGATGAGTCCTGCAACCAGTAAAAGGCAGAATTAAGTCTTAATATTGTAATTTTGGTACAAAATGTCTCTTGAAAGAGAGAGGATTTGTTGTAAGATTAAATAATTTGAAAATGATAAAGTAGCTGTAGTTTTAACAAATTATATTATGGCATACTAACACAATTATATCAACAAAAACATGCAAAGGTGAAAGGGAAAGAGGGAAATAAATAAAAATGTTCTCCAGCTTCTTGCCTGAGGGGTACACAAATACAATGCCAGCTAATTTTTCACTTGATAAAGATACATAGATCTGGAAAATGGTTCTGAGAAACATCAAACAAATCATCACTACATAATTCTAGAAATAATGGGAATGATAAAGAATAAGCTAAATAAAATCCACAAAATGAAAGATATTAAGGAAAGAAAAGAAACAGAATGAAAAAGTCCATATGATAAGATTGTAAAAGTAAGGCTAAATTTTTAATTATGGCAATAGTCAGAATTATTAAATAATATTTTAAATGTCTTAAGTTCCTCAATTAAGACAAAGACTTGAGGATTGGTCAAAATAGTAAAGTAATTTATTTCTCAAAGACAAAGCTAAATAAGACAAACTATGACAAAATTAAGTAAGAATAATTAAAGAAAAGAAATAAACATATATCAAAGGAAAATTTCTCAAAAGACAGTAAGGGTCATAGTTTTAACATTATAACCAAAGAAAATTCAAGGCAAAAAGCATTCAATAGGAATAATGGATTTCAAGCTCTTTATCCAATTAATGCAAGACACTTTTTTTCAGTGCTTATGACACATTATAAAATGTTATCATATAATAGACAAAAACTTCAATAAATGTCAACAATTATGGTAGGTAACATTCTTTAGCAACGATGATGTAATTCTAGAAAATAATAACAAGTTTATGTTTCTAAAAATCCATAACCATTCAAAACTAAAAATCAAACCAAACAAAACCTTCTAATACGTCTTTGTTCAAAGAGGAAAGAAAATGTGATTAAAGACTACACACAAAAAATAATAAAATAGGGGCACCTGGGTGGATCAGTGGGTTACAGCCTCTGCCTTTGGCTCAGGTCATGATCTCAGGGGTCCTGGGATCGAGCCCCACATCGGGCTTTCTGCTCAGCAGGGAGCCTGCTTCCCTTCCTCTCTCTCTGCCTGCCTCTCTGCCTGCTTGTGATCTCTGTCTGTCAAATAAATAGATAAAATCTTCAAAAAAACCCAAAAACAAAATAAACCTTGCATATGAAACTTATAGGCTATAGCCAAATTACATTCAAAATGAAATTCTTAGCCTTTAAATGTTTAAAATATTGAAACTATGAAAAAAAAATTGAGCACTCAGCTGAAAAAGGTTGGAAGGACATTTTCATATGAAAATTAGAGAGAAGTAATTAATTTTTTTAACTGCTGAATTCAAGAACAAAAAAGAAATTCAATATAATAGTACAAGCTCTTTTCTTTATATCATACTACCTCTTAGGTTAATTAGAAATTCCATTTTTCAGTGATGTGATAGTCTATGTATTCAAATAATCTGACAATATGTCATAGAGGCAAGTTGTCAACTGGCTCTTTATAGCAGTTTGGCTGTTAGGAAAGCCATGGAGTGGGACAAGACAGTTTCCATTAACAAAAGAGGAAACAGAGTTTGACCAAAAGTATCTTGCAATCCACTGTACTATTCATAGTATAATGGAACACTGATCTGAAATTCCCATATGCCATGTACCTCCTGATTTTTCCCATCCTCACCTCTCCGTTACTTGACTTGGACAATTAACCTTCTTAGAAACAAATGATGGTACAACAAGTAATAATCCATGGTATAATCATTGTTATAAAACAATAATTATGCCTTATTTTTTCCAATTTATATTTTTCTCTTACTTACTGTCATATACAACATCAGGTTGCCTGAGAAACAAAGAATGTTCTTGAGCAACAGCAAAGGAAGGGCACCCGAAATCATTTGTTGGTGAAGAATTGGACACCTGGTATTTCAGAAGTTATCAAAGTAGACATTATAACTTTGTTGGCCTTTCTTACATTCATTTTACAATTTAACATTGGCTTTGTTGAGTTACTCAAGGGAGGAAATTGTTTCGGTTCCTAGGACATCTAATGATCTTAATGGAGTTCTCTTCACAAGCATCTCATAGGACCATGCAATAGAAACTATGATCTCTGGAGTGGTAGAGCTCTGGCTTAAATCCTAGCTCCACCAATTTTAAGTTGTATGACTTTGGCAATGAGCCCTTTTGCTAAAATGGGTCTGCCTCCATCTTTATGTGGCACTGTCTCTGCATGTGGCACATACCCTTCTTATAAGGAGTCTTTGGATTTAGGCCTCATGCTAATCCAGATGACCTCATCTTAACTTAATTGCATCTTCAAAGACTGTATTTTTAAAAACAGTGATATCTACAGATTCCAGGAGACATGAATTTGGGGAGGGCACTATTCTTTTGTATCTTGTTTCTTTAACTCAACATTAGGTTTGTCATATTTAACCACAATATTACATATAGCTGCATGTTCATTTTCATTGCTGCATGATATCCTATTATATGAATATACCTTATTTATCTATTCTACTCCTGATGGATATTTGGGTTTTCTAAGTCTTGGCTTATTAATATATGGTATATACATTCTTGTCCATGTCTCCTGGTATACTTGTGCAAACACATCTGCTGAATACATACCTGTAGTAGGCTTAAAAAAGGGCTCCCAAAGATATTAGGTCCTAATCTTTAGAATCTGTAAAGTTCACTTTCTTTGGGAAAAAGGTCTTTGTAGATGTAATTAAGTTGAGAATCTTGAGATGGGGAGATTTTCATGGATTACCTAGGTGGGCCCTAAATGCAATCAACCACAAGTGTCCTCATAAGAGAGGGATAGAAGGGGGCACCTGGGTGGCTCAGTGGATTAAACTGCTGCCTTTGACTCAGGTCATGATCTCAGGGTCCTGAGATCGAGTCCCATGTCGGGCTCTCTGCTCAGCAGGGAGCCTGCTTCCCCCCTCTCTCTGCCTGACTCTCTGCCTACTTGTGATCTCTCTCTGTCAAATAAATAAAAATAAAATCTTAAAAAAAAGAGAGAGGGATAGAGGGAGATTTGACATAGACAGAAGAGGAGGAAGCAATATAATCATAGAGAAAGAGATTGAATGAATCAACCATAAGTCAAGGAACATCAGCAGCCACCTGAAACTAGGAAATCAAGGAACCTCTTCTTCCTTAGATTCTCCAAAGGGAACAGACCCTACTGTTACCTTGACTTTGGCCATGTAATAACTGATTACTGACTTCAGGCCTCTTGAAATGTGGGGGATAAATTTCTGTTTTTTTGAACCATCAAGTTTGTGGTAATTTTGTAGTTATAGCAGACATAAGAAATAACACAATTTCTAAAAGTAGAATTGTCCTGGCATGGGTATGCAAAATTTCAAAGTTAGAATATAATGCCGAATAGTTTTCTTAAATGGTTGTAGCACTTTACATCATCAGTATAAAGAAGTCCCCGTTATCCATATCCTGGGAATGGTGTGAAAGGCTCTAAGATGCAATTAAGTTATTCTGTGTAGGCTGCAGAAATTTCAAATCAAGGGCACCTGCTCAGCATTTCATCTACATCTTTCTGAAACCATTACTTGTTGTGGGAATGAGAACTCTAGTTGGATTAGTGACCTGGTATTAGACCTCTGAGAGTAGATGAGCTATGCTGTCTGAAGTTAGGAAATGAATAGACACAGGAGAGACAAGGCTGGCATCTACAGTGAAAATCCAGTTCACAGCATCTAGCCAAGATGGAAATTTAAGGACTTGACTTTCTTAATTTAAGAGGTGAAATATGTTTCACCAGCATAATAAGTGATCTCCAAATTACTGGGGCTCAGGAGCCAGTAGCTTCCACTTTTCTGGGTTCATGGAGATGACCAAATATGTATTTGGCATGGAGTACCAGAAGATCCAGGAATAAATACATGGTCAAGGAGAGAGAAGGTCACAAAATCAATGTCATGCATTGAAGTTCAGAGGCCACTTTGTCCTTTAGAAGATACAGATAACCAGGTGGAAATATTAACAGAAGTTCAGCGCAGAATTCCTTCCCCCAGAAAAATAAAATACCTTAGCAAGAAAGGACTTGGCAGGATAGCAAGGTGATTCTTGGGGGTGGTTTAGTCAGGATACACCCCAGGAAAGGAAAGAAGGACAAGAGAGATGCATTAAAATAGAAGGTGATGTAGAGGTTAGTAACATAAAGTTTCCATGTGAAATCTGGGGTCTGGGCTGCAGAAACACCAGAAGAACTGGTGTAAGCAGGGAGAGCAGTAAGTCTTTACATATAAGTAGGGGGAGCATTTCAAGGCAGAAGTGGGTCAAAATGATACTTTCCAAAGATAAGATTTAAGCTCTGGAGAGGTAGTTGCTGCCTAAGACAAGATGCCCCATCCGAAGAAGATGGACAAAGGCAAAGCAATCAAGAATGAGGTTTTCTGGAATTCAGAGAGTAGATCCACAGAAATGTAAAATATGGCCAGGTAATTCTTGAGTGTTTTGGGGAACTGTAGGGGCTGCAACAAAATTTATTGAGTGATAGGGTGGTGCCATAAGAAGAGTTTAGATTTTGGAAGCAGACAAACCTGAGCTCTAGGATCCTAGCTCTACTATTTACAAACTGTGTGATCATGTTTATGTGATATAGTCTCTCTAGGCTTCAGTTCCTCGTCTATAATCCAAGAACAATAATATATTATAGGTTTGTTATTATGATTAAATGAGAGAAGGGGTGCAGAGAGTGTTTCATAGTGCTTTAATAAATGGTAGAAATCCCCCTTTACACCACCTCCTTCTCTGCCCACATTTCTCTTTGGTACATAATAAATCAAATCCCTGGGACCAGAGAAGGCTATGGTTTGGTAGACAGGCAAATGCCTACTGTTCATCCTGGAGGCACTAGTATCTGAATCCATACCAGCCAGATTAATTTCAGACCTCATTCCCTGGTGGGCTGAAAATTCTGATTTTCATTCTTTTTCCCTAGTCAGAAAAAACCTACAAATTTGGTGAGAATGAGTTAAATCAAAAGGTGGAGGGCTATAAAGACCTATTCAACAACAGCGAGGAAGGCTGGAAAGGCAAGATCTGATACTGGATAAATCAAGAGGAACTTGAAAGGGTCTTCTTTTAAAATACCAAGCTATTTCTAAAGTGAAGTGATGGACATTTAAGCAAAGTTCTAGAGAGTCGAGGACCTCATTAAATGACCCAGAAGCCTTACCTACTTAGGGGAAGACCATCAAAATGATGCATCCAATTGGGAGAGACTTCTTAAAGTCTTATAGACCTCCAGCAGGACATGGTTATTGTGCAATTTTTAAAAAAATAAAATAAAAATTTCTGGATACCCCCACTTCCATTAGCAATTTGCATCAGTAAAAGTAGGAAGGACTGCCTGCCATGCATAGTTATCTATGATGTAAGAGTTGAAGTTTTAAACAAAATAAGTAAGACCTGTCAAGATTATTCTCCATCTCCCATTCTACCTGTAACTTCATGTTCCCCATTGTGTAAGTTCTTCACTAGTTCAGCAACTCCTGACTGAGTCCCTTTGATCTCTCACCTAAGTCTACTCCAGATAAGATCTCAGAACTCCACCTATACAGACCAAATTCTGATAATTGTCATAGTACAAAGGCACAAATTCTGAAAACAGAAATGTTGAATGAAACATAAAGCAGAAAGTTAATCTGTTTGGCATCTTGTTACCTCTCTTCTGAGTGTAATAGGGGAGGCTATTAATTGCTTGATTTACTGTAATCGTCATTCTGCCAACAGCAATAAATAAAGTTAATTAATATAAGGTAATCACTGCCAGGAAAGCCAGTAATTATCAGGAAATTGGAGAGATATTCTTTTCATGATAACTTTAGAAGAGAAAAATACAATTATCATCCTCCTTTTTGAGTACCTTCCTTTTATTATTATTTTTTTTTATCTTGCCTTGATCTTTCTGTAGAAATACCCTGGGCAGTTCTATCATTAGTTTTGTCCCTTCCCTCTACCAAGATGGCTTCATATTTGTTGAGAAGTAACTGGAGCAATATCTGTCTTTAATTCTCCTGGTAGCAAGGGAAGCAGACATGGCTCTAAAGCATGAAGTCAAGCTGACAGGGTTTCTGAATATATTTAATCTCTTCTATCAGAAGGGATGCACCAGGAGAAATGGAGGAGAAAATCTTGCCTGGGCTCTGACATATTTTTGCTTAATTTTGCTAAACCAGGGCTCTTTCTCAGATAGGACTTAGAAGTGGCATGCAGTAGTAAAAATAAGGATGGTCTTTGGAGTTAGAGACTTAGGTTTATACTTAATGAGAAAATTTTAAAACAAACATCTTAAACATCTTGGACAATAAGTTTCCTGTTCTCTAATATGAACCAACACTTTTTGCATAGCATTTATTTGCAGATTAAATGGGATAGTTGCTGAATAAATATTAGCTGCTCTTCTTCCATCCTATTCTTAGATCTTTCCTTAAAAAACATAGCTATTTTTCTTTGTTATCCATCTTAAGTTGGGTGCTGTATAGCTTAGAGACAAACATATTTCTTTCTTTACTAAATATACAATGTGTACCATGTGTAGTAACCACTTGTGACATCTTATCTTTGCTATTCTGATTTTTCCTTCCCCCGCCTTTTTCATTTGAATATTTTAAATTTTATTTCATCGTTTGGAATATATTAACAAAGTCACCTTAAATCCCTTCTAGGTAAAGAGTTTATGAATGCGTGCACACATACACATATATGATAGTTTATATATATATTTTTAATTTATATGTGATATATCATATTCTACACTATTCTCTTTTCTCAGAGTCATGTACAACATGGTTTCATTCACTAATTGTTAACAAGTATGTTCACTAATTCTTGCCTCCAAGCCAAAATCCTAAGTCTACTGATGATGTGAATAAATTTTAATCTCAAATATTTGTTGAATTGATTGGAATCATACAGCTTCGTTATTTCCTTTATTTATAACAACTATGTGCCCCATTCCCAAAATTAAGACAAATTTGCTCACCAAATATGAGATACATGGCTTGCAGAGTCAAGGCTCTTCCCAATAAGAGTAGCAAATTTTTTTTCCTCTTGCAATAACCACTATAACCATATATCCCTCCAAAATATAGAAATCCATTCTTTTTACACATAACCAAATTTGATGCTACTTTTAGCAATGCAATCTGTGATGAATGAATCATTAGCTAAAACTTTAGCTGTAGTGTGAGGACAATGAGTATTTTTGAGGAAAATGTAGGACATTTTATCTCCATGCCTATAAAATCTGACTAGTCACATAGTATGTGTTTAATAAAGACTCACTGTATTACTTGAATACCGCAAGTTAAGACCGGGAATTTGTGACTTCTTGACACTATGCCCTTTGCTTTCTCTTCTTAGCATTCCTCTTATTTCCCTGGCTGTGAAGTCAAGTACTCAAAGAATTTCACTTCTCCACTGTCCGTCAAAGCCAATACCAAATTAAAGCTCTGAAACCAAGAGTACACTATTTTTTCAGGGTTATTTGTTTATTTGAGAGAGACAGCTAGACAGGGAAAGGGCAGGGGGAGAAGGAGAGACAGAATCTCAAGCAGACTCCACATGCTGAGCATGGAGCCCAATGCAAAGCTTGATCCTACAACCCTGAGGTCATGACCTGAGCCAAAACCTAGAATTGGACAGTCAACAAACTGAACCACCCAGGCACCCCAACTATACACTATTTTTTTGAAGGCATGGCTAGAATTTTTCTTCTTTGGTTAAGTGACCATAAGTCTAAAAGTGTGGGTTTAGAGAAGGGTGATAGTACAGCAAGCATCAGAACACTAAAATATAAGGGAACTATATATGAAAATTACAAATGAATGCAGAAACAACTTCATCAAGATCTCTTATGTGTCACCTCTACATGATGTTGAGTCTTGTGGGCATACTGAAATACATAGTTTGGTGGACACCCAATTTATGATGGGCAGCTCAGGTCAATATTACTTTATGTCCAGTGTCTGTCTTTAGCAATCTAAGAACCATTTTCCAAAAAAAGAAGAAGTTCTTTGTTGAAGAAATATGGCGTTGCTCCAAAATCCAGGTCTCAAACTTGAGACTGTGCTCTCAAAGCTTGCTGCAGGATCTATAAAGCATCTTAATGTGTCTTTGAAACCACTTTAAACTTCTTGGATCTACAGGATCATAATAGCCAAGCAGCAGTGCTATTTACATAGCACCTCAAAGCTGATAACCTTGGGGGTGATCTAAGATTGTCAGCTAATATATGAATAAGAGAAATACAAACAAATAATGTGTATGCTCTCTCTGAAGCCCAGACACCCTCCAAGCATTGTGCATTTCTCTTAAATATACTGGGGGCAAAGACAACAACTTGTTCACTTTGGAGGGATATTTCACATGTCCCTGACCAAGGTGGAAGGCCCCTGCATTACCAAGGAATTTTCTTCCTTCCCTGTGGCATACATATATCTTTTTGGTTATATACTGCTTTTAATTATCTAAGTTCTATTATCATGATACATGACATCATGATAATCATGTAGTGGGCCAGGAGAATGTTCTGTGGGATGATGAGATAAGCAAGGTATCTAAGGATTAAAAAATGAGCCAGAGTTACTGTAATTCTGAGGAAGGACAATAAGGATATATTGTTATCTCTGCTAGTTGAAAACAAATGTACAATTTCTGTTTTGTTTTATGGAAATATAAATAAAAACATTTTCCAGATATATAGAATCATATCATGTGCAGGGTTGAGGGGATTTGCTCCAAAATTGAAACATCTGGAACAGCAGATTCCACTGGAGTCACCACCCAATTGATCTTAGAATAATCTACTATAACTATTCTCCAAAACCCAAGAGTTACCATTCTTTCTACACTAGAAAAATAAGAAATTAACTAGGGATCTGAGAGGGAAAACTATGTATATTAGTCAACAATTGGTTGCAATAATGCTGGATAATATATTACCCCAAAATATTGTTTAACTGAAATTCAGCTGGTGAAGTTGGTGTCTAGGCTTTAAGATCTAGGTTCCAGGCTGTAACCTTTGACCTTCAGGTCTAGGCTGCAGTTTGGTTTCCCTGCACCAGCAGCTACCCAGGGCATGTCCTCCTTTTGGTGAATTATAGGACCATAGAGCTAAGCTAAATCATGCAATCATAGCCCACTGGATGCATTCCATTTGCCAAAGGAAGGCATATAGCCAAACCCAAAAGTAGTGATTCAGTGCCTGTACTCCTTCTCAAGGAGAAAGATAGTATAATGAATATTTGCTGAAAAAATTATCCAATCTATCACATCAACCCTGTATATTCTAAACTTTGATTATAGTTCTACCTCTTGTGATTTGTGCAGGGCTGTGGCATTACTTTTTATTTACAGTAAATTCTAGCTTGCTAGGGATACTCTTACTCCATGGCTCCTTGGGGGAAAGTGATTCAAGATATTGATATTGAAATTAGGAGAAAAGGTAGCCATGGGCTATTAGAAGAATTAGCTTCCTTTTGCAAGGTAACTCTTCCAAGTGAGGTAACTACAGGGTCTTCAGTCAAGGCAATGAGACAAGGAAACAGTGGGCTGTTTGGCTATTAAATGATGCTGACAAGGGCTCAGTGTAGTTTGAGGGTCAGTTTCAAGGGTCAGTGTAGTTTGAATTTTGTTATATAACCCACGCAAGTTTTGGAATGCCATGCCTTCCCAATAAATATCTTAGCTTCAATATGAGAAGTATAATGAAACTATGAACACTATGGATATAGTACTTGATATTGACAGAATCAAAATATGAGCCTTGCTTTTGACTGTCTCAACCTTAAATATGGAAGAAATAAGAGTCTTTGAGTACAGTCACAGAAAGTTCTTGGCTTTCAGTCCAAGACTTACATATAGAATTTACAAGCTTGAGCCATCCATTTTTTTATTTTGCACCACTACTTGAAAAATCTTTCCCACCCAACAGTGATTAATCTTACCATTTATACTGTTCTATGTAATTGGCCACTTGATTCCCCAAAATTTTACCTTCAATGGCAACATTATTATAAAAGACCACAGATGATAATTTGATAAGCGGTTTCATTACTGCAGGCCTTTGTCATAATACTATTCCACAATGGAATTTGGATATTTATTGCCCTCAAAATTAGTAGGACCAGACAATCAATTTCAGGTTATCTCCCTGATAGTCTGTTGTCTTTGATCATTCCTCATGTCAATTTTTGCATCAGTCATGGTTCTTAATTGCAAGCAACATAAACCAACTTTGGTTGGTTTAACAGAAGAATAATTTGTCAAAAATAAATTGGGTAGCTTATTAAATTTCCGAGAGGGTCAAAAAACCAGAATCAATAGCTACAAAACCAGGGACACAGCCCCAATCACATCATAGAACTAATAGAGGAAGACATCTCTGCTGCCACCTCTGGGCACTAGATGTCACGGGTTGTTCTGTGGTTACTGCAGACATTGAACATGAGTTACAAATGCCACTGTTGCCCCTGGGCAGAAATGTGGCTGCTGCTGTTCATGTTATTATCACCACTCTCTACCAAATATATATTCTACACAGCCTTTTTCTCTTTGTAGCCAATTTTGGTAAGGATGTGTGTCTAATTGATGGAACTAGGACCTGCATCTTAACTTCACATAACTGTAAAGGTAGTCTAGGATAGTGATTATATCATAGCTTTTAGTTAGATATAATAGAATACTCATTATATAATATCAGTTTT
>ML094961.1:920-15153 GCA_003697995.1 Taxidea taxus jeffersonii | reverse complement strand
CTGCCCTGCCTCTCAAATTCTTCATATCAGAGAGATCATATGATAATCGTCTTTCTCTGATGAACTTATTTTGCTTAACACAATACTTTCTAGTTCCACCTATGTCATTGCAAATGGCAATATTTCATTTTTTGATGGCTACATGGTATATATCTATATCTATCTATCTATCATCTATCTATCTATATCTATCATCTATCTATCTATCTATCTGTCTATCTCACATATTCTTTATACATTCATCTGTTGATGGGCATCTAGGTTCTTTTCATAGTTTGGCTATTGTGGACATGGCTGCTATAAATATTCGGGTGCATGTGCCCCTTCGGATCACTATGTTTGTATTTTTAGGGTAAATACCCAGTAGTGCAATTGCTGGGTCATAGGGTGGCTCTATTTTCAACTTTTTGAGGAACCTCCATGCTGTTTTCCAGAGTGGTTGCACCAGCTTGCATTCCCACCAACAGTGTAGGAGGGTTCCCTTTCTCCACATCCTTGTCAGCATCTGTCATTTCCTGACTTGTTAATTTTAGCCATTCTGACTGGTGTGAGGTGGTATCTCATTGTGGTTTTTATCTTGATGAAGTCCCAAAAGTTCATTTTCACTTTTGTTTCCTTTGCCTTTGGAGACATGTCGTAAAAGAAGTTGCTGTGGCCGATGTCAAGGAAGTTACTGCTTATGTTCTCCTCTAGGAATTTGATAGATTCCTGATTCACATTGAGGTCTTTCATCCATTTTGCCATTGTGTTTGTGTATGGTGTAAGAGAATGGTCGAGTTTCATTCTTCTATACATAACTCCAATTTTCCCAGCACCATTTATTGAAGAGACTTCTTTTTTCCACTGGGTATTTCTTCCTGCTTTTTACAGGCAAATTCTACCAAACATTTAAAGAAGAGTTAATAACTATTCTTGAAGTATTCCAAAAAATATAAGAAGGAAAGCTTCCAAATTCATTCCATCAGGCAAGTTTTACCATGGTTCAAAAATCAGATAAAGACACCACCAAAAAAAGCAAAGCAAAAAAAAAAAAAAACAAAGCAAAACCCATATCTATAGTCCAATATCTCTGATGAACATAGACGCAAAAATCTTTATCAAAATCTTATCAAACAATATCTAATAATACATTAAAAAAAGCATTCACCACAATCAAGTGGGATTTATTCCAGTAAAGCAAGGGCAGTTCATTATTTGCAAATCCATTAAAGTGGTATGTTGCATTAACAAAGAAAGGATAAAAACCACATAATCTTCTCAATATATACAGAAGAATCATTTCACAAAGTACAACATTCATTCGTGGAAAAAGCTCTCACAAAGTGCATTTAGAGGTAACATACTTCACATCATAAAGTCCATATATGAAAAACCCACAGCTGAGAACTTTCCCTCTAAGGTCAAAAACAAAGCAAGGATGTTCACTTTTACCACATTCATTCAACACAGTCAAATAGAATTTTTAAGTGCAGTAATCAGACAAGAACAAGAAGTAACGGCACCCAAATTGATAAGGAAGATGCAAAACTTTAACTATTTGCTTATGACATAATACTACTATACATATAGGAAACCCAGTAGACTCCACCAAAATAACTAGTAGAGTAAATGAACTCAGTAACATCGCAGAAGACAAACTTAATGTGCAGAAATTGGTTGCACTTCTATAAACTGATAATGACATAGCAGAAAGAAAAGTTAAGGAAATAATCCATTTTATTATTGAACCCAAAATAGTAAAATACGTAAGAATTAATGAAGGTAGTGAAAAGCCTGTATACTGTAATCTATAAGTCATTGATAAAAGTAATTAAAGGTTTTACAAATAAAAAAATATTCCATGCTCATTGCTTTGGAGAACAAATACTGTGAAATTATGCATGCTACCTAACATGATTTATAGATTCAATGCAAACCCTATCAAAATACCAAGAACATTTTTCATAGACCTAGAACCAATAACTATAAAATTTGTGTGGAAGTACAAAAGACCCAAAATAGCAAAAAAAAATATTGAGAAAGCACAAAGCTAGAAGTATCAAAATCCCAGATTTCAAGGTATACGACTAAGCTGTAGTGATCAAAGTAGTTTGGTATTGACACAAAAGTAGACACACAGATCAATGGAACAGAATACAGAGTCCAGAAATAAACCTGTGTTTTTTATGGTCAGTTGATCTATGACAGATAGGCAAAAATATCCAATAAGAAAAAAGAGAGCCTCTTCAACAAATGGTTTTGGGAAAACTGGAAAGCTACATACAAAAGAATGAAATTGGACCACTTTCTTTTATCATATACAAAAATAAACTCAAAATGGATTAAAGACCTAAATGTGAGACCTGAAACAATAAAAATACTAGAAGAAAACATAGGCAATGATTTCTTTCACATTGGCTGAAGAAATATTTTTCTACATATGTCTCCTCTGGCAAGGGTTACAAAACCAAAATCAAAGTATTACAGCTACACAGTGAATGAAACCATTGACAAAATGAAAAGGCAATGTAATGAATGGGAGAAGATATTAGCCAATGACATATCTGATACAGGGTTAATATTCAAAATATATTAAGTACATATATAACTCAACACACACACACACACACACACACACACACACAACCTCAATTAAAAAATTGGCAGAGGGCCTGAATAGATATTTTTTCCAAAGAATATATACAGACGGCCAACAGACACATGAAATGATGCTCAACATCACTAATCATCAAGGAAATGCAAATATAAACCACAATGAGATATCATTTCATGTCTGTGATAACAGCTAAAATAAAAAAAAAATACAATACATAACACGTGTTGGTGAGACTGGAGAAAAGGGAACCCATGCACTTTTAGTGGGAATGCAAAGTGGTACACATTCTGTGGAAAACAATATGCAGATTCCTCAAAATTTTTTAAATTGAGTTACCAAATGATCTAGTCATTCCAATATCATGTATTTGTCTCCAAGAACCAAACCACCAATTCAAAAAGTTATATGCTCCTCTATGTTTATTGCAGCATTATTTGGATAGCCAAAATATGGATGAAATCAAAATTTCTATTGGTAGATGGATGGATCAGGAAGATATGGTATATAGACAACGGAATATTAGTCAAGCACACAAATGAATGGAATCTTGCCGTTTGGAACAATATATATGGACCTAGAGGGTATAATGCTAAGTGAAATAAGTCAGTCAGAAAAATTACAATACTATATAGTTTCATTCATATATGGAATTCAGAAAACAAAATGAAAAATAAAGAGACAAGCAAGAAAACAGACTCTTTTTTAAAAAAATTATTTTCTGAGTGTCCCAAGATTCACTGTTTATGCACCACACCCAGTGTTCCAGGCAATACATGCCCTCCTTAATACCCACCACCAGGTTCACCTGTCCCACCACCATCCTCCCCTCCAAAACCCTCAGCTTGTTTCTCAAAGTCTACAAACTCTCATGCTTCGTCTCCCCTTCTAATTTCTCCCAACTCACTTTTCCTTTCCTTCTCCTAATATTCTCCAAGTTATTCGTTATGATTCATATGAAATCATATGAAAATTGAATCCCTCTGCTTGAATTATTTCACTCAGCATAATCTCCTCCATTCCCGTCCATGTTGATACAAAAGTTGGGTAATCATGCTTTCTGATGGAGGCATAATATTACATTGTATATATGGACCATATCTTCTTTATACATTTCTCCACTGAAGGGCATCTTGGCTCTTTCCACAGTTTGGCAATTGTGGCCATTGCTGCTATGAACATTGGGGTACAGACGGCCCTTCTTTTCACTATATCTGTATCTTTGGGGTAAATACCCAGTAGTGCAATTGGAGGGTCATAAGGTAGCTCTATTTTTAATTTCTTAAGGAATTTCCACACTGTTTCCCAAAGTGGTTGCACCAACTTGCATTCCCACCAACAGTGTAGGAGGGTTCCACTTTATCCACATCCTCTCCACACTTGTTGTTTACTGTCTTGTTGAATTTGGCCATTCTAACCGGTATAAGGTGGTATCTCAATGTGGTTTTAATTTGAATCTCTCTGATGGCTAATGATGATGAACATTTTTTCATGTGTCTTTTAGTCATTTGTATGTCTTCTTTGGAGAAGTGTCTGTTCATGTATTCCACCCATTTTTTTTAATGTGATTATCTTTTTTGGGTGTGCTGAGTTTGAGAAGTTCTTTATAGATCCTGGATATCAACCCTTTGTAATGTCATTTGCCAATATCCTCTCCCATTCTGTGGGTTGCCTCTTTTTTTTGTTGTTGTTGACTGTTGCCTTTGCTGTGCAGATGCTTTTGATCTTGATGAAGTCCAAAAAATTCATTTTCGCTTTTGTTTCCTTTGCCTTTGGAGACATATCTTGAGGAAAGTTGCTGTGGCTGATGTCAAAGAGTTTACTGCCTAAGTTCTCCTCTAAAATGTTGATAGATTCCTGCCTTACATTGATGACTTTTATCCATTTTGAGTTTATCTTTGTGTATGGCATAAGAGAATGGTCCAGTTTCATTAATCTACACATAGCTGCCCAATTTCTGCAGCGCTATTTGTTGAAGAGACTGTCTTTTTTTCCACTGGATACTTTTTCCTTCTTTGTCAAAGATTATTTGACCATGGAGTTGAGGGTCCGTATCTGGGCTCTCTACTCTGTTCCACTGGTCTATGTGTCTGTTTTTGTGCCAGTACCATGCTGTCTTGGTGATCACAGCTTTGTAGTAAAGCTTGAAATTATGCAACGTGATGCCGCCAGTTTTGTTTTTCTTTTTCAACATTTCCTTAGCAGTTCAGGATCTTTTCTGGTTCCAAACTAATTTTAGAATTGTTTGTTCCAACACGTTGAAAAATGCCGGTGGAATTTTGATTGGGATGACATTGAAAGCAGTATAGACATTTTAACAATGTTTATTCTTCCGATCCATGACCATGGAATGCTCTTCCATCTTTTTGTGTCTTCTTCAATTTCTTGCATGAGTGCTCTGTAGTTACTTGAGTACAGATCCTTTACCTCTTTGGTCAGGTTTATTCTCAGATATCTTATGCTTCTTGGTGCTATAGTAAATGGGATCAATTCTCTAATTTCCCTTTCTATATTTTCATTGCTAGTATGTAAGAAAGTGGCTGGTTTCTGTGCATCGATTTTGTATCCTGCCACATAACTGAATTGCTGTGTGAGTTGTAGTAGTTTGGGGGTGGAGTCTTTTGGGTTTTCCATATAAAGTATCATGTCATCTGCAAAGAGAAAGTTTGACTTCTTCTTTGCCAATTTGAATACCTTTTATTTCTTTTTGTTGTCTGATGGCTGTTGCTGGGACTTCCAGTACTATGTTGAGCAAGAGTGGTGAGAGATGGCATCCTTGTCATGTTCCTGATCTCAAAGGAAAGACTGTCAGATTTCCCCCTTTGAGAATGATATTCGCTGTGGGTTTTTCATAGATATATTTTATGAAGTTGAGGAATGGTCCCTCTATCCCTATATTTTGAAGTTTTAATCAGGAGCAGATGTTGTATTTTGTCAAATGCTTTTTCTGCATCAACTGAGAGGACCATGTGGTTTTTCTCTCTTCTCTTATTGATTTGTTCTATCACATTGAATTATTTGTGAATGTTGAACCACTCTTTCACCCCAGGGATAAATCCCATCTGGTCGTGCTGCATAATCTTTTTAATGTACTGTTGGGTCCTATTAGTTAGGATTTTATTGGGAATCTTGGCATCCATATTCATCAGAGATATTGGTCTGAAATTCTCCTTTTTGATGTCTTCTTTGCTGGGTTTGGGAATCAGGGTAATGCTGGCTTCATAGAAAAAGTCTGGAAGTTTCCCTTCTGTTGATATTTTTTGAAACATCTTCAGGAGAATAGCTATTATTTCATCTTGGAATGTTTGGTAGAATTCCCAGGGAATCTGTCAGGTCCTAGGCTCTTGTTTCTTGGGAGGTTTTTGATCACTGCTTCAATCTCATTACTAGATATTGGTCTATTCAGGTTGTTAGTTTCTTCCTGTTTTAGTCTTGGAAGTTTATAGGTTTTCAGGAATGCATACATTTTGTCTGGGTTGCTTAATTTATTGGCATATAACCATTGATAATTTCTTAGGATTGTTTCCATTTCCTTGGTGTTAGTCGTGATCTCTCCCCTTGCATGCATAATTTTATTAATGCGGGTTCTCTCTATTTTCTTTTGGATTAGTTTGGCCTGTGGTTTATCAATCTTATTGATTCTTTCAAAGAACCAGCTTCTAATTTCATTGATGTGTTCTACTGTATCTCTAATTTCTAACTCATTGATCTCTGCTCTAATCTTGATTATTTACCTCCCTGTGCATGGGTTTGGCTTAATTTGTTGTTGACTTTCCATTTCTTTAAAGTGTAAAGAGAGCTGGTGTATTCAGGAATTTTCAATTTTTTTTTTTTTTTTTTTTTTTTTTTTGTTGGTTTTTTTTGGGATTTTTTTTTTTTTTTTTTTTTTTTTTTTTTTTTTTTTAGTGAGGTTTGGATGGCTATGTATTTCCCCTTAGGACTGCCTTTTCTGTATCCCATGTTTTGGACCAATGTATCTTCTTTCACATTCATACCCATGAATTGTTTAAGTTCTTCTTTGATTTCTTGGTTGATCCAAACATTCTTTAGCAGAATGGTCTTTAGCTTCTAAGTGTTTGAATTCCTTCCAAACTGTGTCTTGTGGTTGATTTCCAGTTTCAAAGCATTGTGGTCTGAGAATATGCAGGGAATAATCTCAATCTTATGGGATAGGTTGAACCCTGATTTGTGATCCAGTATTTGGTCTGTTATGGAGAAAGTCCCATGTGCACTCGAGTATTGAGTATTCTGTTGTTTCAGGATGGAATGTTCTGTATATATTTACGCAGTCCATCTAGTCCAATATGTCTTTCAAAGCTCTTCTTTATTGATTTTCTTCTTGGATGATCTATTACTGTGAGTGGCATGTTAAAATACCCTACAATTAATATATTCATATCAATATGACTCTTTATTTTGATTAACAGTTGGCTTATGTAGTTGGCTGCTCGCATATTGGGGGCAAAAATATTCACAATTTTTTGATATTCTTGGTGGATAGACGCTTTAACAATGATATAGTGTCCTTCTGCATCTGTGACTACAGATTTAAGCTTAAAATCTAATTTATCTGTTGTGAGAATCGCTACCCCAGTTTTCTTTTGAGGCCTACTGGCATCAAAGATGCTTCTCCATCCCTTCACATTCTGTCTGGATGTATATTTGGGACCAAATAAGTCTCTTGTAGACAGCATATAGATGGGTCCTGTCATTTTATCCAGTCTGCAACCCTGGGCCATTTTATGGGAGCATTTAGGACATTCACATTGAAAGTGATTATTGAAATATAAGTTTATATTGACATCCTGTTGCCTGAGAAGTCCTTGTTTCTGTAGATTGTCTCTGTAAATTTCTGCTCTGTCATTCTTGGATTCTTTCTTCTTTTATAGAACCCCCTTAATATTTTTTGTAGTGTCAGCTTGGTGGTCACATACACTTTCAAACCTTGCTGGTCTTGGAAGCTCATTATTTTCCCATCTATTCTGAATGTCAACCTTCCTGCATAAAGTATTCTTGGCTGCATGTTCTTGTCATTCAGTGCCCTGAATATGTATAGACAACCCTTTCTGGCTTGACAGAGTTCTGTGGACAGTTCTGACATTATTCTGTTGGCCCTTCCTCTGTATGTAATGAATCTCTTCCCCATAGCTGCTCTTAAGACCTCCTGTCTAAAATTATGATTCATGAATTTCACAATTAAGTGTCTGGAAGTCTTTTTAGACTCGTTGATCTTGGGGGTGTCCTTTCTGTCTCTAGGACATGAACCCTTGTTCCATTCCCCAGATTGGGGAAATTTTCATTCAGAATTTCTTCAACTATATCTTGTAGTCTTTTCTCTTTATCCAGTCCTCTGCCTCAGAGAGAAGACTCAGACTATTCCGCTCTGGGTGGTCTAGAACACACAGATGGAGTCTGGTTAAATGCACTCTCTGCAACCTCCTCTGTAACCTTCTCTCAAGAGTGCAACCTTCCTCATGGGGTGCGTACCCCCAGCTACCATCTAGTGTTCACCTGAGGCCCCCACTTGTCTCTGCACCCCTGTGCCACAAAAACCATGAACTATATGGGTCCAGGGATCCTGCTTCTGGTGTCTGCCTTTGCCAGGACTGCTGTCTGGAGTCCAGGCCCTTGCCACATACACTCAATTCCCATGGTTCTGCAGGTCTTGGAAGGCTACAGGCTGAGGGACCCTGAGCAGAGATCACACTGGGTTCTCTCAGGCATGACCTGGGAGCGCTCAGACTCCACGACCAGTCTCAGAAGGCTATGGGCTAAGAGACTGCCAGCTGGTGTCCATACCAGGCTCTCTCAGGCACAGGAGAGAGTGTGCTCTGACCCCACAGTCACACAGGTTGCGGAAGGCCACACTCCTAGAGACTGCTGGCTATTGACCACACCAGGTTCTCTCAGGCACAGGTGGGATTGCGCCCAGTCCAAGGGGTGGTGCAAGCAGTGGAAATCTGGGAGCTAGGGGACCACAGACTGGAGGCACTGTTGGACTGTCTCTCGCACAGGTGGTCGCTGGCAGTGACCGTCCTGGAAATGTGGGCTTAGGCCCTTGCCTGTGACCACCTGATTCCACCAGTTGTCCCTTAAGATCTTTTGCTCTTTTTGGGTGCATTTAACCAGACTCCATGTTAATGTTGGTCCTCAATCACAGGGCACATTCATTCGTATTGGTGTATTACTTTTCAATGGGTTGCTTCTGGTGGCTCACTTCCCCTTCTATTTATCCTCTGATATCAGTCCAAGCATTCCCACTCCAGTTTACCTGTCCACTGATGTCCTCTGACCCCAAAGAGATACAGAAGTGTACAATCTTACATCTCAGACTGACTTCATGGTTGTTCAGAGTATTCTGGTAGATATTTAGCTCACTTTAGGGGACCGGTTATAACAGGGTCTCCTACTTCTCTGCCATCTTGCCCCTCCCTCAAGAAAACAGATATTAAATACAGACAATAAACTGGTGGTTTTTTAGACAGGAGGTCTGTGGGGAATGGGCAAAATAGATAAACAGCATTAAGAGTACACTTATCAAGACAGTATCCTACGGGCACAGAAACAGATACACAGATGAATGTTACAGAACAGAGAGCCCTGAAATGGATCCTCAACTTTATGGTCAACTAATCTTCAACAGAGCAAGAAGAATATCCATCGCAAAAAAGATGGTCTCTTCAACAAATGGTGTTAGGAAAATTGCACAGCGACAGGCAGAATGAAACTGGTCCATTTCCTTACACCACACACAAAAATAGACTCAAAATGGATGAAAGACCTCAATTGAGACAGGAATCCATCAAAATCCTTGAGAACAGGCAGCAGTCTCTACAGCCTCAGCCGCAATAACTTCTTCCTAGAAATTTCACCAAAGGCAAGGGAAGCAAGGGCAAAAATGAACTATTGGAACTTCATCAAGATAAAAAGCTTTTGCACAGCAATGGAAACAGTCAATGAAACCAAAGACAACTGACAGAATGGGAGAAGATATTTGCAACGACATATTGGATAAAGGGCTAGTATTCAAAATCTATAAAATCTATATTACACTTAACACCCAAAGAACAAATAATCCAATCAAGAAATGGGCAGAAGACATAAACAGACATTTCTGCAAAGAAGACATCCACATGGCCAACAGACACATGAAAAAGTCGTCAATATCACTAGTCTTCAGGGAAATACAAATCAAAACCACAGTGAGATTCCAGCTCACACCATTCAGAGAGGGTAAAATCAAGAAGTCGGGAAATGAAAGGTGTTGGCAAGTATGTGGAGAAAGGGGAACCCTCCTACACTGTTGGTGGGAGTGAAAGCTGGTGCAGCTACTCCAGAAAATAGTATGGAAGTCCTTAAAAAGTTGAAAATAGAACTGCCCTACGACCCAACAATTGCACTACTGGGAATTTACTCCAAAGATACAAATGTAGTGATTTGAAGGGGCACATGTACCCCAATGTTTTAGCAGCCATGTCCACAATAGCCAAACTATGGAAATAGTCCAGATGTCTATCAACAGATGAATCTATAAAGATGTGGTATATACAATGGAATATTTTGCAGCCATCAAACAAATCTGAAAGTTTGCCATTTGCAATGGTGTGTAAGGAACTAGAGGGTATTATACTAAGGGAAATAAGTCAATCAGAGAAAGACAATTATCCTATGATCTCTCTGATAAGAGGAATTTGAGAAACAAGACAGATGATCAGAGGGAAAGGGAGGGAAAAATGCAACAAGATGAAACCAGAGAGAGAGAGAAACAAACCATAAGAGACTCTTAATCTCAGGAAACAAATTGAGGGTTGCTGGAGGTGAGTGGGGTAGGAGGGATGGGGTTGCTGGAGATGGACATTGGGGAGGGTATATTACTACAGTGAGTGCTATGAATTGTGTAAGACTGATGAATCACAGACCTGTACCCCTGAAACAAACAAAAATTTTATATTTTTTTTTAAAAAAGAAAATTTAAAAAGTACACATATCTTGATGAGCACTGAGAAATGTATAGAATGGTTAAATTATATTGCATACCTGAAACTAATATAAAACTTTTAATTATGCTTGAAAAAATAATTATTGATAGGTAATGACTTAGTATTACCACTTTGTTCATTGTTTTCTGGTGTTTTGTTTATCCATTGTTCCTGGGTTTTTGCTTTTTTTTTTTTTTTTCCATTTGAAGACTTTTCGTGCATGTTTTAATTTCTTCACTATGTTCTTTTTTGTGTTTTACCATAGATTATTTTACCTTGCAGTTACCATAAGGCTTACATAAAATATATTAAAATTATGGCACCCTACTTTAAATTGACAACAATTTAATTTTGATAGCTCTCCTAGACTTTACACTTTTATTTGTTTACATATTTTAGGTCATAGATGTAATAGTTTACATATTTTTATATTGTGCACCCAATAACACATTATTGTAGTTATGACTATTTTTACTGTTGACTTTCAAACTAGAATTATAAGTGAATTACATGCCATAGCAACCATATTACAGCACCTATCATTGACTATATATTTACCATTTTTTTCTTTTTTTTTAAGATTTTATTTATTTATTTGACAGAAAGAGAGAGACAGTGTGAGAGGGAACACAAGCAGGGTGAGTGGGTGAGGGAGAAGCATGCTCCCTGCTGAGCAGGCAGCCCATGCAAGGCTCAATCCCAGGACCCCGGGATTATGACCTGAGCTGAAGGCAGACGATTAATAACTGGGCCACCCAGGTGCCCCTACCATCTTTTTCACTACCCTCTTATGTTTTTTATGATTGTTAATAAGCATTCTTTTGTTTTTAAGATTTTATCTATTTGACAGAAAGAGAGATCACAAGTAGACAGAGAGGCAGGGAAAGGGAGGGGGGGGATGCAGGCTCCCTGCTGAGCAGAGAGTCTGATTCCAGGGTCCTGAGACCATGACCTGAGCCAGACCCACTGAGCCACCCAGAAGCCCCAATAAGCATTCTTTTAATTCCACTCAATAAACTACCTTTAGCATTTCTTTTAGTGCAGGTCCAGTGGGAATGAACTTCCTCAGCTCATGTTTGTTTAGGAAAGTTTTTATCTCTTTTTCATTCCTGAAGGACAACTATTCTGAGTACAGTATTTTTGGTTGACTGTCCCCATGCTGATATTCTGAATATATTATCCATTCTCTCCTGTCCCAAAACATTTCTGTTGAGAAATCTGCCTACAGTCCTATAGAAGTGCCCTCATATGTAACTTTTCTCTTTTTTCTTGCTTCTTTCAAAACTGTTCTTTTTCACTTTTGACAATGTAATTACAATGTTTCTCAGTGTAGCCCTATTCAGGTTCAACCTATTTGGGATCTTTTGGACATCAAGAATCTGGATGTCTATTTTTCTTCCCAGGTTTTTAGCAGGTTGCAGCTATTATTATTTTAAACATTCTTTGTCTCTTTATCTCCTTCTAGAATTTCCATAGTGCGGATATTGGGTTTTTTTATGACACCTTATAAATCCTGTAGACTTTCTTCACTCTTTTTGTCTCTTTGCTCCCCTAACTGAATAACTTCAAATGTTGTCCTATTAAGTTGGTGATTCTTTCTTCTCCATGTTTGAGTCTTCTTTGAAGCTCTTTGTTGAATTTTTCAGTTTTGTCATTGTATTTCAGTTCTAGGATTTCTGTTTTAATGTATATTTCTTGTTGAACTTGTTTGATTCATGTTTTCTTAATGTTGTTTAGTTGTGTCTCTATATTGTTTTAGTCCACTAGAATTCTTTGTGTGACAGCTTATTAATCTCCATTTATTATGCTAGTTGTTACAACTTCATTAGTTTCCTTTGGTGCTGTCATGTTTCTCTGTCATGTTTCCTGGTCAGACTCTTCCACTGTCTTTTTACTGCAGATGAGAAAAGCTGATTGAGTACTAAATGTGTGCTTCAAGTAAGAACTTGTTTGCCAGGATATGTACTGGTTGTTGCAAATCCTTCTTCCCTTCTCCATCACAACCAGAATTCAAGTGGTTAAGCCTCACATATTCCTCCATGATCCTTGTGAGACAAGACCAGAGTGGGGACTCCTAAAAAGTGATCCACATTCCTAGGGGAGCTAAATACCTACTTCTGGGGCTCTCTTTTCCCACTGAAGAAACTCTAGACTCCAGAGAGACTTCTTAGTGTGGTGCTGTATCAGTTTGGGGGAGAGGTAGTACAGTAAACATATAGCCACTTTTCTTAGTCTGTGGACTCTCTTGGTCTCTGCGGTGAGGAGAGTGCTTCAGCTTCACTCCATGTTCTACAATTTTTTAGTGGTGTCTTTTTCATAAGTAGTTGTTATCTGTTCTTGTGAAGGGAGTGAACTTGGGAACAATCTATGCCAGCATCTTTATGATACCACTCTTTTGTTTCCACTGTTTGAAGCCTCATAGAGAGGTGCCTTTAGTCTGTAACTCTTCAGCTTTTTTCATGTGGTAGGCCACACAATTAGGCAATTGTCAATATGCCATAGTTAATAAAAATATGATGAACTTCATTTAGGTAAGTATTACCCAAACCTATGAAAAAGCCTTGTATTCTGACTACTGAGGACAGTGACCACCATCTGCTTTTAATTCTGGTAAGCTGGCAGTGAGATTAAACATGCAGCAGCATAGTGAGCACCATCAGGTTTCAGCTTATTCAAACCATCAATGAACCAGGCCCACATATTTAGTCGAACCTCTAAGTGAGTCAAGGCCTCATTTAGCCAGTTTACTTTAGGTGGCAGAGGGGTTAATAGAGTTTCTTTGAAAAGTGTAATACCTAGTTTTCTCATGCAAAGCCTATATGCCACTAGGGTAAAGACAGGTAACTCTTTCTTAAAGGATTTATTTATTTGAGAGAGAGGGGGAGAGGACAATCACAAGTGGGAGTAGTAGCAAAGGGAGAGGGAGACACATACTCTCCACTGAGCAGGGAGCCTGATGTGGGGCTTGATCCCAAGACCCTGAGGTCATGACCCGAGCCAAAAGCAGACACTTAACTGACTGAACCACCCAGGCACCCCCAGGTAACTTTTTAAATATATAATTTACCTTTGAGAAACAAGGCTTGTTGAAAATTCTCATCATTACAGGTGTTAAGTTGGAACTGGCCAAAAATAAAGGAAATATCAGGCTAGAGAGACACAAGGTCACTATGGTTTTAGTGTTCGGTTTGGAAAAGACCCCAGTAGCAAACAAATAGTTGCTTTTCAAAAGGGATGTATCTAACAGTCATGCCAATGAGAAGTTGAGTCTAAAACCCCAAGGTACACCCCCAGGCATAGACTGCTCCCTTTGCCAGAGACTCCAATTATAAAATCATTAGTTACAGAGGGATGCCTGGGTGGTTCAGTCAGTTAAGCCCCTGCCTTTGGCTCAGGTCATGATCCCAGCGTCCTGGGATCAAGTCCTGCTTTGGGCTCCTTGCTCGGCAGGGAGCCTGCTTCTCTCTCTGCCTCTGACTGCCACTCTGCCTTCTTGTTCTCTCTCTCTCTCTCTGACAAACAAATAAATAAATAAATAAATACTTAAAAAAATCATTAGTTACAGAGACTTAAAGCTCAAAGTGGCCATTATGAGTGTAGAGTCCTAAGATAAAAAGACTGAAACAACTCACTGGATACTTTCCATAGTAGAATGATGTTT
>RCUC01054929.1:0-13804 GCA_003697995.1 Taxidea taxus jeffersonii | reverse complement strand
GCCAGCTGACGAGCGACCGGTTACTTCCCCTTCACTAACCTCCATTCATTGAGCCAAAAAGAACATACTTGTTGTGTCCAAAGACTCAATGGCTTTGCTGAGCTTACAAGGAAACCTCTAAAAGAGAACCCACGGGGAGCTGGCAGCCAACAGAGACCGTATTCTGCTACTCACTTCGCCCTTAGAAAATTCAGGGCAGCAGATGCTCAACTGAACAGTGCCCCTCGACAGCCATGGCAGACCAGCTGGGCCACCCCATCAGCCATCAGGGCAGTGGGATCAGGTCACCTGCAAATGGTTTTCAGCACACACACACGGCCGGCGTGTCTTCTCCCACTTGCTCTACTTTTCCTCCCGGAAAAGGATGGAAAACGAGTGATGGAAACTCTGGGTTGCTTCACATCATCAAGGGAGTTTTCGGAGGAGCTGATAAAATTGCACCAGCTTCAGGAACTTGCCTCTGGTCTGTACTGAAAGCTTCAAGAAAGTGAAATGGAATGTGGGTAAGTGGAAGGAAAATACTCACCTGCAACCTTTTGACGATCTCTTTGATGTCCTCGTTATTAATTAAACTCTCCACCGAAACACATTCTCCTCGCTCGTAGAAGACTTTGAGGCTGGTGTCAGTTGAGGTCCACCCTATCACATCTCTGCAAGAACAGTTGAAAACCACACTCTTGGTTTCCTGCTCGATGAGAACGATGAACTCGTTGGAGACCCCTAACAGGCAGTCCATTTCCATGGCCTTGTTGTAGTCCTTGGCCCGGACGGCCCACACGATGGCCCCCATGCTACTGAGCTCAGCTCCTGGATACGGTTTCGACTTTTCCTTCTTCTTGGAGGCCAGAGAGATGAACGGGAACTTGCCAGATGGGTCAATAGGGGTGTTGGTGACATTCTTCTCTGCTAGATCTTTCAGGTATTCCTGGCGGGTCCGAGTGGCCATGGCCCGAAACTTTTCTGATTTATGAGCAGCATTTTCTGCGTTAATCACTTTGGCCAAAAGGAAGTCCCTGAACACATTTGACTTAGGGAAAGTGACCCCTTTGGGGATGGGAGGTCCAAAGGAAGGCACGTCTCTGGACCTGGTGACAGCCACACTATGAGACAGAGCAAAGGTGAAAGAGAGGAGCGTCAGCACTTCTCAGTCTCACAGCATGAGAATAAAATGCACATTCTCAAAAAAAAAGACATGTCCCACAAGAAATAATAGAAATGTCTATTTAGAGAACTTTTTTTTTTTTAGTTCAAGAAACCCCCAAAAGCATAAAGTAAAAACTTCCCTTACATTAATGGATCATAAAACAACCATAACTCCATGAGGAAAAAAAGTGTACTGTAATATTTTACCTTTAAATACCTACTGATTATTTCAAAGCATGGGTTACTATAATCAGCATAACCTTTTAGAACAAGCATAGATTTTTTAAGAACACAAATGTGGTCTCCATTTTAGATATGATGCCTATGTACAGACAGCTTATAATGAAAATATCCCAAGATGCATGTCATTAAAGCTATGGATTAAATTCTTTAAGAATTTTTTTTAAAAATTTAAAATATTACTTGTTGGCCTATGCAACCAGACCAAAAAGCATAATTTTAAAATGAAAATTGAAACTGCAGTATTAAAATGATTATGGTTTTTATAGTAATAGCAATTGTGCTTTAAATTCATAGTATTAAAGTGGGCTATTCTTTGATCCACATTCTCTACATTTGATATTTGATTCTGACAATTTGTTTATGAGGAAGTATTTCCCTTTTCCTATTCCTCCAAGCAAGATTAATTTGAGAAAGCCTGACCTAGTCTCTTTTTCTGCATATACTGTTAAAACTGGGACTAAGATAAGGACCATAAGAGCATCTGTAATAGCCTGTTATTTTTCATCTCAAAAAAGAAAAAAAAATAAGTTTTTCCTAAAACAGTAACAACAAAAGTTAAATAGAAACAGAATGGTTGTGTGTTTTCTGTCATGTTCTAAGACCTTGTTCTAGGACCTCAGTGAACTTTGAGAGGGCAGGAAATGATGATTCTAACAGATTGAATGTCTCTCTCTCCAAATTACCTATTTAAAAGTGAGTCCATTATGCAATTGTACTAAGTATTAGAGAAGCAATACAAAATATTTTTCTGAATTTCCAGAAGGGAAAAGTCAACCAGAGAATGTATATCTTCCAAAATAAATAGAAGACCTTGATTTCATTACTATTTTTGCTCTGCTTTAAGAAGAGCTTAAGATACTTAGCTTTGCTTTTCAAAAAAAGGATTATTTGTCATGAAAATAAGATAAATAAATAAAAATCAGGAAACCCAGGTCATAAGTTACCTATTTTGTCTGAAGATGCCATGGAATGGCCTATTTGTTGGTTTTCAAAACTTTATTTAAAAAAAAAAAAAGATTATCTAGTTGGCTTCATGATGAAGAAAGGCGGCAAGCACCACTCCATTTTCTAACTGGAGATAAGAATTCACAGAAGCCTCCATATGCATTATAGCCTAATTACACCAGTATTAGAAAGGCAATTTTTCTTGTCTGTTGTGAGCTGTCTGGCTTGAATGCTGACAGCTGTATAATTTTAATTTGATCATTTTTTTTCTAAAAAGTCAAGCAAAAGATGCTAAAATCCAGATATGCTAACTTTTCTAAAGAGGAATCCTATAAGGATTCAGAAACAATTTAAAATTGGCAATTCCTTTTCTTATTAATTTCACTTCAAATTGTTATTCTTTCTCAAGAAGCAGCTGTGGTTTTCTTTTAAATACGAGAGGAAAATGCTTACCAGGGGTGCCAAGATGAGCACCACCTATCCACTTGCCCCTCAAACTTACTGGCTTTCTTCAGATCTACTTATTAACTGTTAGAACTTTAGACAAACACATACTGAAAACCCAACAATAATTAGAAGCCTCTAGAATGAACTATGAGGGAAAAAAGTGAATCCTCAACATATAATTATCAATGATTCATCGTGGTAGGGAGGTAAATGATACAGATGCTAAAATCAGTTTCGCATCATTAGAAATAGAACCCTTGCAGAAGAGGAGGAGGAGGCAGCCCAGGGATGCTTTTTTCAAACAAAAGGTCTTGTTCTGGGTTAATCTAACTTCAAGGTTTTCCACAAGGTTAAAAGCTCATTGATTTAGATGCCACACATTCTGAATTCCTGCTAATAACGCCTGCTTTAAGCTCAAAAGACAGGATATTTTTGTCTTATAAGAAGCCTTTCTAGAACTTCAGTTTGCTATATATAGATCCTTAAAGATGTATTAATTATAAATGGTTCTTGCTATTTTTAAAAGCAGATTCCAAAGGGCTTCTGCTTAGAAACACTTCTGTTAGCCTCATATGCAGTACTGTATCTCCTGAGATTATACATTCTTTATAATCCTAGCCACGCCGGATGTACTCGGCAGGGTTGAGGATTGGATGTTCTACCAGGAGAGCTATCCAGCAGACGGACGCTCAGAGGCTGAAGCAATTATGGAAAGTTAGCATCAGAAGAGAACATGGAGAATTCAGTGTTCCTCAAACTCTGCCAATAAAATCTTGAGTTTCTTCTTAAGTCATCTTGATTTTGCATTCTACTGAGGAGTATTTGTGCTTGTTTTAACACAAAAACGTCTTCTGTCCCCCAAATCTTGGGAGTACAACTCAAGGACTAGGAAAGTGTCCTGCTTTACTGACACTTGGCATAGCCCTGAACCTCCATGTGAATGGCTGGTACAAATTTTTCACTTCTCCGGGAAACAGACTCTGAGAAGTAAAATGATGTGCCCAGAACCTGTTATAGAGATCCAGGACTGGAATCTGAGCCTCTGGATGGCTAGCAGTGTGCTCTATGACAAGACCACACTGCTCCTTCTGAAGGAACATTTTCGACCCCCTCCCTCTTGAGATGCTTACACAAGGCACCATCCACTAGTGTCACACAGCTGAAGAGACCACCATTAGGCTGGGCTTTGTAGCATTTGATGGCATCAGTGACCTTGGATAAAGTAGCAGATTTTGACACCCAAAGCCAATTTCAAGTTGATACATGGGAACATTCCAGAGACATCTGAACAGATGTCCCAATGGAAAAGAAGTGAGAAGAAAACGATGCTTGAATTTCTTAAGCACCATGGAAATGGTAATAAACAATTCCAACACCAAATTTAGAAGGAAGGGGACTCGGCATCAGAATGGTAGAGGGAGGCTTCCCCTTCTTGGGGGCTGGATCAGATTGTCAGCTTGGGGAGCTTTCTGAGAAAGCAGACCCGGGCCAAGGACAAGAAGGATCAGCAGCAAAACAAATGTGTGTCCATCGCTCTCTCCCTGGGGGGCTCTTGACCTCTAGTAGTACTCATTCACCAATGCACATGGAGCACCTGCTGTAGGGCGGGCACCACTGTCACAGTCTCAGGCCTCCAGAAGTTCCAGGTCTCATGGGCCTGCATCAGAGGTTTGAGTGCTCCTGTGGAAGGTGCGGGGTTCTACTGGAAGGGCAATTTACCTACTCCTGGGAGGTCAGGGGAGCCCTCCCCGAGAAAAGAAAAGCAGGAATTCATCAGCTGAAGGAGGGGTGGAGTGAGTAAGAAGAGGCCTTCCTGTTTGGAGAGCAGCATGTGCAGAGAAGAGGGCCAGGGCACGGTATGTTCTGGAGCTGTAAGTAGCTCCATGTGGCTCTGGGAGTAGGGGTGTGGAGGAGAACTGGCAGAGGCCTCCATGGAGGCTGAGAGTGGAAAGGCTGGGCCCGAAGGGCCTCATGCAGGAGGCTGTACGCTAGGGAGGCTGAGCTTCTCCCAAATGGTCTGAAGCACCGAGAGTGACATATTCCGATTTTTGTCTTAAAAAGGGCAGCAACGCTGGACAATAGGGATGCCGACTAGGCTTTGAAAATTTTCTGAAAGAAATGTCTACCATTTGACCCACTTTGATTTGTTCCTCCGAGCTGAAGCCTGCATATTTATTTTTATTCCAGAAAAGAAGGGCGTGCACATTTACTATGCACACAGCACACTGCCTGCCTCTACTAGATACTTTACTTATGGGATTTTAAGTACATGTCAAGCAACCTTCCACTGCATAGAAAGGGAAATTGAGGATCTGAGAGGTTTAACAGTCTGGTCTGATTCCAAGTGGTTTTTGGACTATATCATACTACCTCCTTTCAACACTTATTGTATTTTAACCTCTGAATATGGAAATCTTTCTCAGAGAAGAAACACACATTTCTACCTTTCTAAACATGGTTAACTGACCACAATTTAACACTTGTTTTGAAGACTCAGGTTATTATTATAACCACTTATTACCATACTAGTTTTAAAGTTAGTAATAATTCTTTAATTTCATCAGTGAGTCAATCTTCCAATTTTCAGTTGAAGATGTTTCAAAAATTGTTTTAAAGATTTATTTATTTATTTGACAGAGATCACAAGTAGGCAGAGAGACAGGCAGAGAGAGAGGGGGAAGCAGGCTCCCTGCCAAGCAGAGAGCCAATGTGGGGCTCGATCCCAGGACCCTGGGATCGTGACCTGAGCCGAAGGCAGAGGCTTTAACACACTGAGCCACCCGGGTGCCCCAGAAGATGTTTTAAAATTTTATGGAGGGCACGTATTGCATGGACCACTGGGTGTGGTGCACAAACAATGAATTTTGGAACACTGAAAAAAAATTAAAGTAAAAAAATGTTTTAAATCTTTTTATCTAAAATGAATCCATATAAGACCCACATGTTTTAATTAATTTTATATTAAATTTTTTAATTTGTTCATTCCTCTCCACTTCTTACATTTATGTGTTGAGGAAATTGGGCTACTTATCACATAGAGTTGCATGGTATCTGAATTTTGCTGAATATGGTCGTGTTCTTTTGTCTTTTGTATTTCCTGTACATTGGCTTCTCCAGAAGTTTGATCAGATTCAGGTTCAATGTTGGGGGCGTAGGGAACAAGACTAATTCATAAGTGGGGTTGTGCCCTTCCTTTATGAGACACCTTTGTCTCTTTTTGTGCTATCTGCAACCTCTGAAGATCAATGCCTAGATCTCCTAATTCACTGGTTGCTAAAAATATATTGAAAATAATTTTACACTGAGTTTTTACAAAGTGAGGCCCTGAGGGGAGAATGAAGTATACTTGGTCCTTTGTTCCCAAACCAAATGACCCCAGACTGCTATGCTTATTGGCTTTGAATCACTCATCTGAATAGTTTTCCTGCATCTCTCTTATTAGTCATCACTTATTGATGTTTTCAGTGCATTCCTGCCACTGAACAGTTCCTCATCTTTTTGATTTATTGCTTCTAACCTGCTCTATCAAGCAGGACCAGACAATTAAGCTCAGTACGATGATACCAAACAAAATAAAGAGACCAGAGGACTCTCTTAACAGGTATAGGCATAGTACAGACTTAGTGATTCATTTCTGAGTTCTTGGCTATGTCTACTGTTCAAAGTTTACTGGCCTCTGGAATTAGTTTGAAATAGTCAGTTTTTCCTATTATAAACTTTTCAGTCCCCAGGGAGATAACATGCATTATTTTAGGACCTCTTCTCTATATCCACCACAGGGATTTTTCTCTCTTGGCTTACCTGCTGCATCCCAGGGCCTACAGTAGTGTCTAGCACATATACAATAAGAACTGTAAAGAACAGGCAAAACATCAATGAACGACAGCAATGAGTTCCAAATTTGTCTCTTTGTATACAAATTACCTTGCGTGGTTACACTGGCTGAATTTCCCTAGAAGATCTATTTATACTGTGCCACTGCCTAGCATTCCAAGGGCCTCCACTGCCCAGTAACCCCAACTACTAGAGCAGCCTTCTTACTGTACCTTCCAACCCCCCTCCTGTGTCTATGCTCCTGTATGTAATGCTGGCCACTCCCAGAACTGTTTCTCTTTTCCCCACCAAATTTCATCCATCTGTTCTTTAAAACACATGCCAAACCCCATTTTCCAATGTAAATGTTCCTTATAATTTCAGCCTGTACTGACCCCACACTTTCCTACCTGATTACAGCAAGAAGCTCTTTTGAGAAAACAACTTTTGCACTTTCCTCATTACAGGCACCAAGCAGATGTCAATAAATAAATGTGAATGTTCATAGGGCAGGAGATTCGGAACAAGAGATCTTCAATGATAAAAAGCATCTGAATCACTCTATCATTCAGGGATAGAGTTAAATTAGATTTAGATCTAATTTAGTATGATCAATGCAGTACTAAACTTTTCTACCAAAGTACCTCTAATAAAAGAGGCCCATAAATTCATATCCCTAGCAGTCTGGGGAGTGGCTGGGGTATGAGAAAAACTCTTAGGTACAGAAATTCTTTGGAAGACCCACATTTTATCTTAAAATTTATACAAATTTTCTATTCTGCTTCATAATACATTTCTTTTCTTTCTCATTGTTGTTGGTTTTTTTTCTTCCTAAAGATTACTTATTTTAGAGAAAGAGAGAGAGAGGACTTGGATGCACTTGTACCAGGGGAGGGGCAGAGGGAGAGGGAGGAAGAAAATCCCAAGCAAACTCCCTGATGAGGGTTGAGCCCAACATGGGGCTCGATCTCAGGATTCTGATATCATGCCCTGAGCTGAAATCAAGAGTCAGCTGCTTAACCAACTGAGCCACCCAGGCACCTCATGACCATTTATTTTCATGAGAACAAGAATCCCTTCATACACTTTCTCCCAAGCATTAACTACAAGAAACCTGCCCTGTTCTGAGACTTTAAACATCTCCTGATGTCACCACACACCCCAAGAAACATGCCCACCCCGGTTTGAGAGGGACTGAGAACAATTAATATATATAAAGTTTACAATAAGAAAAGATCACTACTTTAGTTTCTTGTGATTTCTTTTAGTGATGTCCCAAACTGGTATGTTCTCTTGGATTTACAGAAGACCCACATTCCCAGTTTACAAAGCAGTGTGCTGGGTCCCCAAACAAGCTTGGCTACTAGGAAATCCCAGGCTAGCTCATGTGGCATGACCCAAGGTGGCCAGTGTCATCCCACAAAGGGTCCAGCATCACATGGCATGGTGGAATTAAGAAGATGGGCTCTCCAGGCAACAGATTAAAAACAGGAGAGGCAGCAAAAAAGCATGATTTTCAAGGCGGGTTTGTAGGTGGGGTATAAAAGAGTAAGACAGACCTCACTTCGTCATCTAGCAAAGTGTGAACAAGGCTGGGAGACACTTTCTTCCCGGTCTGTCTGTTTAGACTTGCAATGGCCACGTGTAGGCTACTGAGCACTTGAAATGTGGCTACTGTAACCAAGGAGTAGGAAGTTACATTATATTTTTAAAAGTGACACTCAACTCAGTTATTTGACAGCTTTGAAAAAGGATGTCTGGAAAATCCGGGTATATGAATCTACTTTTCCAGTTACAAATTTTACAAAATCTCAACACAGATTACTTCCAATGAAAATCAAGCATCCTTACTGAGATGAGCTGTAAGTCTAAAACAGACTCCAGATTCCAGAGTCTTAGTCCAAAAATAAGTAAAATAGGCCAATAACTTTTAAAACTTCAAAATCACCTGTTGAAATAGTAACATTTGGCTATAGCAGGCAAATAAAATATATTCCTGGGCCAAAAATATATTGCTAAAATTAATTTTACCCATTTCTTGTTACCTTAAAAATATGGCCATTAAAAAATATAAAGTTAACATATGGCTTGCATTACATTTCTATGCAATAGCACTTTATTTAGACAATGGCTTTTAAAGAAGAATCTCTCTCTAAAACAAACTGCACAGCCTTCCACTCCCAAACGTGGTAGTGACCAATCAAAAAGGGATTCGCTTTCTACCAAAGCTGTATGAAATCCCTGGCACGAATCAGGGCGGGGAGTGTTTCAGGTGCTTGGGGGTATTTTCTAAATGGGAAGAGCTATCCTTCCCAGTTAGAGTCAAATGTTCTGCACACCTAAAACACGCAGCTTTCCAAGGCCATTTTCCGGGTCAGAGGCTGCAGACAGATCTAGGCCTCTTTTGTTGGAGTTTCCACCCCTTCGCCTCGAGTTCTGGAAAAACCTGTGTGTCAGCAGCCAGGGGAGCCAGGACCCACACTTCACAGGGCATGGGAGTGAGGCAGTACAGCAGAGCCGTGAAGGGCCCTCGTCTAGAATCAGACTTAGTGCATTACAATCTACCTACCTAGTCCCATTGCTTAAACTCCCTCATCTGAAAATGGGGATTTTTAAAAAACAGTACCTAATGCATGGGTTTTCAAAATTAAATGAGGTACCCCCACGCTGAGTGCCGAGCATAGTGCTGGGCTTATCACCACAGGCCAACCCGCACAGTTGCCGTGGGACTTGTGCAGGGAAGGTGGCGGCTTGCAAGAGTCCGCGGTAACCTTTGTTTGTTTCACGCCCGGAGTTTGCTCACCCGACTCCTGCAGCTAACGTGCACTGACACCTAGGCGAGTGTGGAGCTCACGACAAACCGGTTATCGGTCTGTGTGGGCCGGTTTCTGGGCAGGTGGTTGTATTAATTCAAAGACAAATAACCGAAATTAATAAAGCCTAATCTTCCAAATTTTAGGGATGGGAAGACAGGATAAAATTCCATACTTTAAAAGGACAGATTCCTACTGGAAACATCTTGTTCATGCCAGAACAGCCTTCCGTGTCTTCTTGGTACTATGCCCACATCAACCCAGCCATTCGGGTTCTTATCCTTGTCAACACCCAAAGGCCTCTTGCACATAGATGCCTGAATTCTGATACTCATGAGACCAGATCAACAAGGAGCACGGGAAAAATTCCATCACAGGCTTACTAAAGCCGAGAAATGCCTCAAAGAAATGCAGTCAGAAATGTTAGCGTGAATCAAATCGGTCCTGAGCAACGGTGTGAGCTTTTTAAATAATAACAATTAAAACAAAACTTTTCTACTTATTATGATCATCATCCTCTGCTCTTGCCACACCAAAAGCAAAGTGTAATTAGCAGGATGAATAATTAGCTGGTGACCAGATGGTATGGATGAAGGACACCACCTAAGGAACAGGTGCAAATGGGAACAGCAGGTGTCTAGCCAACGTGTCTGGACAATGTCAACACTGTCAGGTGATGTCACTGTGTGATGTCAGCCATCTACACGCACAGCTTAAAGACAAAAATAAGTACTACTGGGCTTTCCACTGCCATTTGAGAAAGTGGAGCTGGAGGGGGCCCTCGGTGCGACCACCAACCAACACCCATGTGGCCACAGCCGTGGTGTCAGTACCTGTAACAGACCCCGTCGGTGCAGGGGTTGTGGACGCGCACGATGACGAACACGTGCTGGAAGTGGGAGCGGATGTTTTTTGGGCTGAATGGCTGTGCTCCCGGCTCTTGGAAAACAATTGTGACAATATCATTTCCAATGTGCCGCTTCCGTAGGAGCTGAAAGAAAAAATAAGCAAACACCACAAATGACGACACTCTGCATTTTCCTCCCAATTCCCTTCTGTAACTGTATTTAAAACATTTATTATTAATCAGGACATATTAAGGAAGGTAATTGACACAGTTGCTGTCAATATTTTAGTCTGTCTTAATCCCTCCCAGGAAGAATACAGAAATGAATATTCTGAAATCTGCATAAAATATAGAGCCCATTCAGGAGCAAACCAATATCCGGCATATTATGCCAAGTTCTAGCCTCTCCAAATTCTGTTTCCATAACAACAGTTTTGTTCCATTTTCACATAAGAAAGAAACTTGCCATAGGGAAGATGTGTTAGAGAAGAGAATGGCTGAAGTAATTACAATGCAATTTATGTTCTGGTTTAATTCACTTCATTTAAAGAAATGTGGCTAAGGTGTTTTCGAAGATGCTTTCTGTGTCACCAGCTGGGAATGCAGACATTTCTAATATTCCTAAAGTGGGTTAAATTTCAAGTTGAAACAGCATTAATTACAGTGAAAGCAGCTTAAGGCCACCTTCTGTTTCACATTAATTAGTGTTCTGGAAAGGTGGCTTTCAAATTCAGGCACCCCAAGTCAGGTTAGGCCAGTGGCTCTGTAAGAGGGGCTTATTAGATAGTTTAATTCACTAGTGTGAAAAAGAAGTTGAGCAAAATGTGCATTTCTCATTTATTATATAGAGGTTCTGTCAAGGAGATAAATATCAAAATATACAATTTATATCAATCTGTAAGGTATAAGCTTGCATTTGTAAAACCTTTTTTTTTTTTAATTCTCCAGTGACTTTAACTTATATAAATTACATACCAGTAAAATCAATGATCTAGTATTGGCTGCCAGCTGGGAGAAACAGTAGCCTTTTAGATTAGGGTTGAGAATTGGGAGTTAGAATGTTCCCGAAATGTTCTTTTTTTATTATTACCATATAACGTATTATTTTCCCCAGGGGTACAGGTCTGTGATTCATCAGTCTTAGATACTTCACAGCACTCACCATAGCACAGTGGTCCATAACCCAACCACCCTATCCCTCGCCCCCACCCTCCAGCAACCCTCAGTTTGTTTCCTGAGATTAAGAGTCTCTTACGGTTTGTCTCCCATTTCAAAGCATCCCAAATTATCTTCTAATGAGGCCATTTATTTTCATTTCTAAACATGATGTATTATTGGATGTTACAGAAATAAAGGCTGGTCTGTACTGATTGCTATACAGAATATACCCATTATGAAACATTATTAATCTACTCAGGATCTTGGGCACACCAAAAAAAAAAAAATACAATTTGTCTATGTATTACATCATTGATGTATACATACGATGATGTCATTGTCTTTTTGATGCAATGTCATTCTTTCTTCTTGCTTGATATGTGACACTAAAGTCTTAGTAAAGGACCCAAACAGAAATAAATCCATTTATCCATCTCACATTATATATAATGAAAGACAGTATTTATAAATAAGTTCCTGCCATAAGATTTTAAAAGCTATGTCCTGTTTGTTTTTTCTAAGCACAAAGTGATCTACATGAAAGAAATAAATTCTCTAGCTAGAGAATTAAAATTTCTTAAGATGTAGCAGTACCAATTACTCTTTCATTCTGATTTAGGACCATAATAACACTTTTGCCTTGACTGGACCTCCAAATTAAATAATTTAGATAGCTGTCCACTTAAATACCAACTCATGCTGCTCAACACACTTCAACTCATTTAGGAGAAATAAACAATTAACTGAATCTTGTTAACTAATTTTTTTTAATCCTTTCATATATCTTATTTTCTCTGCTGAGTAATCAGGTAGAAAGAATAATCCTTTAAACATCACTTGTGAACAGCCTGAAATTTTTTGTCTACTTACTGGTCAGAATAAGAAAAATACATTTTTCTTACCATGATGTTTTCCTCTTTGGGTAATCTGGAACTTGGAATTTGCATAAAAAAACTGTCAACAAATTCCAGATCATAGAATTTATTCTAAACAGATTTATTTCAGATTTGTAGGTGATTCACTGTTTTGCTCCCTCTTTTTTGACTCCTTCGGTAATTATAAGAAGCGGAATTTCATTACCTCAATTTGTGATTTAATCAAACCTGCAGTGATGAAGTGTTCGATTAGATCCACGTTGGGTCAAATTCTGGGAGAGAGGATGTGACTCATTCTGCAGCCCGCCTGTGCTCTGTTAGCACAGCAGCTGACAATAACAAAATGTAGGTCCATTTCAAGGTCAGAAGCAATACTGGACTGCTCGTGTTCCTAACTGCTACTGAAAGGAGAAGCGTTTGTTCTCTACCTCTTTTAAATGTCAGTTTGGTTTCATTTATTTTGACATATTTTTAAAAAACAGCAATGACCGCATACTTTCTAAAACAATACTGCCCGTTTCCCTTTTGCTCTGTGACAATCTGCCACTTCTAGGTTTCTTCATTTACTATGTCAACGACCACATTTTAGTAATAGACATTGTACTTTAGATCTCTTTTAAAAGAAACTGTGTATAATATACACAAAGGCAATCGTTTTTTATGTTCTTTGCTGTCTCCTGACAAACATTAAGAAAAACCCTTTTTCTGAGATCCCATTGACATTTATTTTGGTTTTTCTCCCAGTTAGTGTACCAAACCTCCCCTGAAACCTGCAATGACACATCAGTACTTTTCTGTACCTTGGCCTCTTGAGATGGAATTCCACCCACTCATACATGTTCTCTGCAACCCTGCAGGGTCACCTAATCACCATGATTTCAACTTGTTCTCTTCAGATTCCATGAAAACCTCAGTCCCGGTGGGTGAAAAGCAAGTGATTAATTCACAAAGCCATCCAGCTGGCTGTTAACCTAGAATTTGTGTCTCTTCATTTGTTTTCAGCTCATCTGCTATTCGTTATTTCCGCAAAGTACAAAGCTTCCTGCTGTGGTGACAGGTGCAACATTAAATTCTGGTTTAAGATTTTACAAACTTGCCACTTAGGCTTCTGGGGGAAATGAACAAGGGCGAAGAAACACAGACAACACCAGGGTCTGTCTCTTACCTGTTGCTTGTTGTTAGGCGTGTATGGCAGCATGGTGGAAACATGGAACATAATTTCATAGTCTTTGTATGTTGTGTACAGAGAATGGGTTCCAGTGGAGTCAGCTACAGTAAAAAAATATATATAATGATGAGATGACTATAATAGGAAAAACAGTTCACTTAAGGAAAATATCTTGGGGGGAAAAAAAGGAAATGGTTTAGAATGAAAAGATGTTAGAATAAGATCTAGCATCAGTGTTTTTTTTTTTTAAATTTAATTTTATTTATTTATTTGTCAGAGAGAGAGAGCAAGCATAAGCAAGGGGGAGCAGCAGGTAGAGGGTGAAGCAGACTCCCTGTGGAGCAGGCAGCCC
>RCUC01054905.1:0-28559 GCA_003697995.1 Taxidea taxus jeffersonii | reverse complement strand
AAAAAAAAAGACTCAGAAGACCTAAGTTATAGACATAATTTCACTAGAGATTAGGCTAACCAATTTAACATCTTTATGCCTCACTTTCTTATCTGTTAATTTGGGGGAAATAAAGTCTTAGGGTCAAAAGAGATAATGAATGAACTGATGTGAAAACCCTTTCCAAAAAATCACAGGCCATTGAGAACAGAGCTTTGTGTATTCCTAGACTGTCTAACTGTAGAGAGTGGTGGACTTATACGCCGACCCCACTTTACACAACCCCAAACAATGCCATTTCCAGTAGAAGAGATTATTGATCTATTCGATGCAGCTGCTGCATCAGCAATTAACCAGAGCAAGTGTCTCTGCTCCTATCGATGACCTGATGCTGCCAACTTAGCTCAAACAGCTGTTTCAACAGAACGTCTCAGCTGGCCTTGGAAATTTTCCCCAAGAGCTGGGGCATCTCTATAGCTCATCCAACATGATCTGGCAGGAGGTGGCATACAACACATTTCCTCCCACTACTAAAATGCATTTCATATCACAGAAAGCAAGCATTTCAAAATCAAATACTCAATAACATACTTTTCCCCTCTGAGAAAATTATTACAAGAAAAACATCACATCCCTTTAAAGAAAGTGCATTGTTATAAGGGAAACAACTCTTGGTCCACTGCATTACAGCTCTGCTGAGTTCTGACACAGTCAATCACTGTCATTATTGACAGTCCCTTCATGTAAGGTGCCATCATGCTAAATGCATTCAATGTCAAACAATGTGCTTATTTCTTCACAATTTCCAGTTCCCAAACTCTTCCTCAACCACAAGATGCCTTCAATTATATTACTAAGTGTTGACAGCTTCGCTGTAGGCACATCAGAGTGATAGCAGGATTCAAACAGCGGTGATTTTTTTTGTCCTATTTCATAGAATTTAAACAATGGAGACAAATAAAGACTTACAGATACAGTGATTCACTTTTATGCACTCTTAACAGATTTAATTTAGGAGAACCATATGATTATCTTCATCTGTTCAAGCTCTCTTTACTAAGAATAATCTTGCTGCTGCACGGAGGGAAATTTGCTGCAGCTCAGATTAGAGGCAGCTTCAGACAGCAGGATCTGTGTCTAACTGTGGAGATGGTCGCTCTCATTTCCATTCCAGGCACGTAAATCTATTTGAATAACAACAATTTATTATCATGTAAAGCTTCATAGTTATCTCAGCTGGCTTTATATCTTGATAATTATGACTGGAACTGGACTATGCGTACTGCATGAGATAAGAAGTTTATTAGATTTCTAGTGAGTGCTCAGATACCATCATCATCATATCAACATTATTTAGTTCTCAAAATAAAACTCCCCGAATAACACAGCATATTTTGCTATAAACTACTGTAAATCTGCCCCTGAGGCTGGACTCGACCAGCCACCTCTTTTCTAGGAAGGGAAAGGAAGAAATAGGCAGGACACGGTTAAAACTATGAAGGGGTCACAACTTAATTAATGTTTCTGTTGCTTCAGTGTAATTAACTGTCCATGAACAGGTATCAACAGGGGGGATGCCTTGGCCAGTCCACAAGGCTACACACTGCTCAGTAGTATAGGTGATCTGTGCTTACAGGACTTTGATACCATGAGGAAAATCACTTGTCAAGGGTCCTGAAGAGCAGTGAACGTGGATAGGCCTCCCTCTGCCAGGCGTTAGACACACATGTAATGAGCGGCTTCTAGTCATATCTTAACCACATCTGCCCTACTGTGTATTTATGAGGCACTTTGGTCCCATGACCAGGCACTTCCGCCCGGAGCAGCAGTATGTGGGCAGGGGTTTCTGTTCTTTCCCCACAATGACCTGGGGTCTGTAGAGCAACGGAGAGCGAGGCCTTCTTCTCAACAGCAGTGATCACACCCAACACACCCAAGGAACCTAAAATGATTCTCAGCCAAAAGAAAAGTCTCATTTGTCCTTCGTACGTATGTTGGCAAAGACATTTTTTTCCCTTAAATATTTTATTTATTTATTTGACAGAGAGAGAGAGTGAGAGAGGGAACACAAGCAAGGGGAGTAGGAGAGGGAGAAGCAGGCTTCCCACTGAGCAGCAAGCCCGATGAAGGGCTCCATCCCAGGACCCTGGGACCATGACCTGAGCCAAAGACAGAGGCTTAATGACTGAGCCACCCAGGCGCCCCTGGCAAAGACATTCGTTAAGCAGGGCCCAGTTTAACATGTATTCACAGTTTGCTCTGGTCCCTACATTCTCCTCGGAGCCTTCCCACTTCAAGATACTTCTAGGATCCGCTTTCCTTCCGTCTCTCTTTCATCCCTGACTCGGTTATCAGGCTCCAGTCACCACAACAAACAAACAAACAAAAACATTCCAGCCATTTATTTGTGACCAGTGAGAGAGGAGAGAAAAATGTTTAATTCTAAATTAAAACAATCAAATTTTTAGTTCTCTGAACTTTTTCATGATTAATTCGAACTGGTTGAGGTTCACACCGAAAGTGTTTTATGTTTTCTGACACTTCTCTGTAAGAATCACCCTCCCCATTCTTATTTCATCACCCCCCCTTTATAAAGCTCAGTGTTTGGACTTAATAAAACAAGCATGACTAAGTCTCTTTCCTTTCTGTGTGTACTTCTTTCTTCAAGTGAAACGTAAAAGATCACTGTTTGAGAACAATTCAGATCTTGGTCATAAATCATTCTAAATCTTATTTTTTGAAATAGCACTTGCAGGGGAATGCTGTTATGTCCCCACAACCTTGCCTTTGCTCAGAGAACTGGACTTCCACCTTCCTCTCCAGGCCCCACTCATCCACGCAATCATCCGCTTGCTATTTCTGTGACGAGGTGTGCAATCTTGCCCAGTGGGAAAAGATTGGGCAGCAGCCCCACTGCATTCCCCATGCTAGCTTTGTTAGGGATGGCATGTAGGGATGTCTGCTGATACAACGCCCATTTCCCTATTGGTTCAAAAGCTAAAGGAGGAAAGGGTCCAGTTAATTGGCATTCTAAAACCCCAATGACAACCATAGTAATTGTTTCCTCTGGACGCAGCTGCACTGAAAACATCACTGTCCCTTCTCTGCTAGACCCACATGCAGTCTGGTTCTTAGGTTGGAGATGTTGCCATGGCTTGGCTCATCCTCTGGCTGGGACATGAACCTATTACATTTCTCTGAAAGCAAACCTAGTCCCACTAGCTGTAAAACCCCTCATCTGCTCATTCCCAGCACACAAAAATTCCAACTCGGGACACCCTACAGGATTTCGACTGTCCAGGTAGGTTTGCCATATCACAGCCTCCAAGCTGCTCTTCTCGTCGTACTGATGAAACAAATTTAGTGCAAGTGAAATAGACAGACCTGGTCCAGGCATCTTGTCAGTGAGCTGTGGTTATTAGCTCAACATTCCTTCAAAACAGCACCCTACTTCCCCATTTACCAAAAACACTCCCCTAAATTACCAATTTTTAACAAAAACGAAAAATCCAGGATGGCTTATGATAAGGAAAACATGAATTTGCTTTAAAGTATTTGTTCTTTATTCACAAGACTGTCTCTGTTTATAATAATTCAAATCTATATCAGATTCCTTGTTGTTTTTTTTATGTTAACTTCTCAAATCAGCTCCATTAAAAAAAAAAAAAGTGGTATCAGTCAACAGATCAAGGGTTCTTGGCTTCTGATATTCAATATTCTTTTGTTTCTCCCAGGTGTAAATCTCATGATTTCACTACAGGTGCACAGTCTGTTTGAATGTACTCCATAGCTTAAAACTACTGATGATGCTTCTTGAAACTAGTTTGCCATCTAAGGCATGTTCATACTTGATTTTGATACAGGCCACATTAAGAAACTCATTCATAGAATTAATTGTGACATTATTCAGGAAACTAAAGGCAAAGGAAAATGCACAGGATGTTTCTCACGCCAAATCATACTCTGGTTTAAGGAAATATTTTCTTAAAACCATATTACTTAATTTTAGCTAATTCAGATCACATCTGTGATCACTTTCACCAAGGCCAAGAAAAACAGTAATGCTATAATTGGAACTTAGTGTCAAACTTTCCCAAGTTGTATAATGAAGCCACTCCTCTGGACCACTTGGCACAATCTTTGCCTTCTACCTCCAAATGACTAAGCATAGGTGAGCTATGCTGGGCATTCATCTTGGCAATGACAAATAATGTATCAGAAATAAATATCTGTGCCTAAAAGCCCATAAACTTACAAAAAGATTTCTGTTTTCCCTGTGGGAATAAGATAGGGCATTATAACCAGGAAGCATTATATGAAAAGGATACTATTATTATGTAAGTTTCCAAATTAAGATTTGGAAAAAGACCAGAGGAAGATCTGACTTGATAGACTCATAACCAGACCCTCCTTTATACCCAGTCTTCACACAAAATCACACCACCAGATGTGATTCAACCTTCCCTTGAAATCCAAGGCTGGCAGACTAGGAATCGTAAGCTCTGACTGCTGTGTCCTGGTGACCCTGAAGGGGGTGGAAAAGCTGACATGGAATTCCCCCAACTTAGTAGTCAACTCACTTGGCAAGGCAGATAGAGCCCGGCACACACTGTAACCCTGACAGCATGACTCCCCTAGAATAAGGTCAAATAGAAGGTTCAAGGGAATGTGAATGCAAGTGGAAGATCACAAGGACTGGAAGTCGGCTAGAAGAGCAGAAATGGCATTCAGAAATGAGTAGGAATATGATAAGGCAGATTTTCCAGCTCAAAAATGACTTCATCTTCACCAAGTCTTGTCCCCTCAATATTTGTTGAATTTACGTCCTCCTCTCTAGACCCAAAGCCCCAGACTTATTTTGAGACCCTGTATTCTCTTGAATACTTATTAATGAGTGTCTTGCTACCCACCTCAGCTCCCTCAAATGTTTTCTCCACACACCTGCCAGCGGGATATTTTAAACAAAAGTGAGAACGTGATCATCTCCTCTTAAAACCCTCCAGCGGCCCCACCCCATGCTCAGGACAGTCAGTGCTCCCCATTTCCCAACATGGCTCATGAAGCCCCTTTTTGATCAGTTCACTTCCCTCATCCCCCTTGCCTCTCAGTCACTCTCCTAGCCAATCCCTGCATGAGAACCCACAGGTACATGTACAAAGAAATAGTTATGCCTTATTTTCAATCCTCCTGGAACCTTTCTCTGTTTAGGAAATCCTTTGATTTTCCAGTCTTTTTCAGTTGAGAGGTCTCAGGATATGCTTGGTAACAATGATGTTTGATAGGGCCAGGATAGCATTGCATTTAAGTTCTGTTTATTAGAACACAAATTTCTATATTTCTTTATCAAATATTCCTCCTCACGCACAGTCTGCAGCTGCCTATTGCAAGTACATGTATCTTCATGCCCAGGGTGTTGCCTTTTGTTTTTCTGCTTGAAACTTCCCGGCAACTCTGTTTCCCCCAGGATTCTTCCCTAGCTCTCAAGGCTGATGGAAACAGAAATCTGTCTGCATCAAATGAAGACGCAGAACAATGGCTGCTATCTGAAATGTTTATTAGAATCTAGTGATTCAAGTGATTTTGAAGACTCCATGCAATAGAAAAATGCAGTCTAAAGAATTAAAGTATCTGAGTTCAAGACTCGTTACTTCACGTGCTATGCTGTGCCCTTTGGCAAGTTGTTCCAATTCTACAGCGCTTAGATCTCTCCAGGTATAATATGAGAATTGATACCAGCTTTCTCTACTTGGCGAGTTTGTCGTGAGGCTAAAACAACAACAGAAACAAAAGAAAAATGCTTTTCTACCTTTCAAACACTGTGCAGTGCTAGTTATTTTCTTCTTTGCATTAAAACAGACCATTAGAATCTTGAGCAAAATCTACATAATTAGAAGAGCATGCACGATGCTTTATATTGTAATTTAAAGTTTTTAACTCCCAAAAAGAGAAATATTTTGTTTCATATTATGAACTAAATGTGTCTTCCAGCCTAGTAATTGAACATCACATCTCCTTCAACATGTCTTTCCAGAAATTAGAAATAGTCATAATCCACTTATTGTTACTTGATGGCAGAAAGCTTTTGGAAACACACACACACACACACACACACACACAGTGCCATTACTGTCTTTTACCTTAAGAACTATTTATATTTCAGGTTAAAGAAAGTCTGACATATTTCACCAAAAGCATCTGCAACAGAAATCTGTAGTCTACCTATGAAGTGGTATCATTTAGAAAATACAGAAATTAGTATTTTTCACGTCTCTGAGACTTAACGCTAGCACCTAATGCTTACTAAAATTGTTATTTGTACAGGAATGCTGAGAATCTTATTATAACCAAAAATTTTAAAAGAACTAAAATACTGAGTGAAGTACATGTAAAATTATCATAGCAGAAATGATAATTATGATATCCACTTAATCTTTCAAAGGGATCAGATCTACTAAACATATTATATTCATATTATCCAAAATATTTGAACGGTTAGGTCTAATTTCTCCTCCCAAATTTGGAATTTATTATAATGTGTACCCTAAATCATAGAATCTCTGTAACTTCTGCTAAAGTTTGTTCACTTCCCAGGCATGTATTGGTAAGGCAGCTGGATGGTGTCAGCATCTGCAGAGTAACCCTTTAGAAGAAGCTGGACTGGGAGTCCAGGGCAATGCCAAATATTTGGGTTGCTGGTTTTTTAAAACTAGGCCATGGGAAATCTATTCTTCATGTGGGGAAATTCAACCAGTTGTGTTGTTGTAGGCAGATCTCTAGCTGAAGTGATCGGAGAGGTATCTGAAGGCCTTCCGCTATAGGTTAGCTATCATTGTTCAGTGTTATTTGGATATTAAGAGTAAAACTTGCATGAACACCCGAAGATCATGATAATGAATAAATTCGTTAAGTTTAGCGTGACAATTGGGTTCTACTGCTGCAGTAGCTAGGTAGCTAACCTGAGATTTCCCAGGGTTCTTTATGATCTTAGAAATGTGGCTTACTCTAATGCTGTATTCCAGGGAAACACACTTAAATCAGGTGTCCTGTTCTGTGTTACTAAAGTGAAATATTTTATACCATAGGTGTGAGGAGCAGCAAGTCTGTAGTGCATATTAAAGCATTCAAGCAAGGCTTAATTATAAGTCAGAAGACACTTCATTGTAATACATAAAGGCACACCTGGGATAAGACACTTGTATCTGTGGATTCTCAGCCTGGAATTGCTGCCATTAAGCCAAACTCCATTTAATATGGAAATAGGGTCTTGAATTCTAGTTTTTTTTAAAGGTCTAAGGCAACATATTATTCTATCATTACTCATTGCTATGTTAGGGCAGACTAGTTGATGAATGGTCTTTGCGAGTGTGTGTAAGAATGCACAGTCCTCACACGGGGGGCCTGTGGGAGTAGGGACACAGATGTCTCAAAGGACAAATCCAGATGGGACATGGGAGAGTGGCCTTAGAAACCCATGAGGACCAAAAAGTTACCAGATGTATGGGATGTGGGAGAGAGAGTGGAAGAAGGAGATAAAGAGATCCTTATTAAAGAACCAAGGCAGGCCTGCAAAAACAAACTAAAAGAATTCTAGATTAAATCCTATTATGTTGTTTAAATGGAGACTGACAATGAGGCATTGGCCCCAAATAAAAAAACAAATGAGCTGAAATTAAAGGGTCAATTATATTACAGATCTTTTGATTCTAAAATATTATTATTAATTATACTTATTTGTATTAACTTATAGCCTTCAACCTACATATGATTTCATATATATATTTGCTTTATATTTATATATATAAATATATATATATATTTGCTTATTTAGTCATTCAAACTTCTATCCTGTATCTACTAAGCTTTGTGCTAAGCTAGAGATCAAAGACAACTAAGTTTCAGTACCACATTTAATGAGTTAATAACTGGTCTGGGCACCTCTCAAAACGTGGAAGCTCGGAGTGCATAAAGGACTCTTTATGTTACGAGTTGCCTTGAAATCAGGGTAATCCAGGGATGCGAGTTTCTTTAAAAAAGAAAATAAACAGATCATCTTTCTCAGAGAAGAGAAAGTTCCATGGCACACAAACATGTTCTGGGCTAGCACCTTTCTCACCAATGGAAAGGAGAAAGTAGGAAGAGAAGGACCAGCAAAATAGGAAGCTGTATGTCAGCACTACAAAACACAATCTTTAAAAATGTGTCTTCAAAATATATTTATTGGGTGATAAACTCAGTGCCAATCAGAACCAGACAGTGAGGATTAAGAAGGAATCCCTGGACAAAGATTAGGGCCTCAGGGAGAAGCTGGCCCACCTTATGGAAGTGTGGCTCAGTAGGTGGGAAGGGGCACATCGTGGTGGGTATGAGCAGCTTTTACAGTACTTCCCTTTGCAGCATTTATCTCAACTTTAATTACATCGTTACTTATGCATTACCTGTGGAAAAGTTGTCTCTTCAGATAAAATGTAAGCTCCTTCAGAGAACGGACCTATTCTGAATCTCCTTGACTGCTGTGCATAAAATTTGGGCTTAATGCATATTTGCTGAATAAAATACATGAATATTTGGAGGATTCTTGAGTGAAATTCAAGTCTAAATTGAGATGTAAATATGAAAATGCCTGGAAAGGAACATGGGCTGCAAATAGCAAGTAATATACCATAGGATTCCCAGTTGCATGCTTTACCTAACCGGTCTTATTTCATCGAGGAAGCTCCTTCTCTATGATTTGAGAGATGGGCCAAGTGCTCGAGTCACCACTGAAGTGTGCCTGAGAAATACAAATATGTCCATAATAAGGACAATTTTTGTTCATTTGTTTTGTTTTGGTTTTATTTTAATCTAAGTACCTCTTATCTTTTTCTTTATGGCTGGACTCTCTCATCTCATGTTATTAGAAAATGCTTCAAATGGAAATGCCCCAGTCTTAACACAATGACTAAGATTCTATTACAATGTCAAAATAAACATAGGAGAAACTGACCTAGAAAGCCAGTTATAATACAAGAGAGCAGAACAAGAGGAGATGTGCCATCTTGATAAGGAAAAGAAAGTAGAAAGAGAAATTAAACATATATTTGAACTTTGTTGAAACAGGTTTGGTGCTGCAGACAAGATTTTTATTTTGTTTAAATTTAGGTCAGAAATGAGCACTTACTCCATGTTAGGGACTGTGCTTCACAATTGAATGTAGCATGGTATCTACCTCAAGGTACTTATAGACCAAATTCTAGACTATCAGAGCTCAAAAGGAGTAAGCAGACCATCACGGACTTCCAGTTTCTTACACTCAGGAGCTCTAATATTCCTCTGAGTTGTGAGTCACAATTAGAATGCAGAGGTGGAAGGAAATAGCAAAATTGGGTAACATGGACGTGCATTCAGGTAGTGGCCCAAATTCCTTAACCTGTCCTACATCAACGGGGACCTTTAGAGAGATCACAGTATTATCCATATTCTCATAATTCAGAAAGGAATTGGGCAGAGGAAAAAAAAAAGGCACTATGTATCTGAATCCCAGTTGTAATTCCAAGAAGGTAAAAATCCAAAAAGTATCCAACGATTCCAGAAGCATCCTGACAAATAAAAGGTGTGGGATCTGGGACCATTCCATGATTTTACCATCTCTTAGCAGGTACTAAATTAATGAGGAGCAAGAAGCAACTTGTTTCTCTCAATCATTAGAAAGCTACAAACTAATAATACATGGCTAGTTTTAAAATTAACTGGATATGAAAAAGAAATTAACTGGATATTTTGTCAGTTTGCCAACTATTTGTCACACTATTATAATGTTTAGAAGAATAGCATTTATTAGGAAAAAAAAATGGCTTAGTAAAAATAATGTGTATTTGCCTAGGAAATGCCTTGAACAAAGAGACTGAATTTTAGATGCTGATAATTCATTTGTAAAAGTAGATAAGATTATGCCAACGAATTGGAGAACCAAGATGCAAAGGACAAATCCAAGAAAGAAACAAACTACTGGAGCTCTTTCAAGAAAATATAAAAAATCTGGAGAGACCTATATAGAATAAAGATACTGAATTAGTAGTTTTAAAACATCTAGGAAAGAAGGGCCCAGGCCCTGGTGGATGTATTGGTAAATTCAATCAAATATTCAGTTGATTTTCAACAATGGTACCAAGACAATTCAATGGCAAAAGAATAACATCCTCAACAAATGACACTAGGGCAGCTTGATATCCATACACAAAGGAGTAAAGTTGAACCCCTACTTTACTACATATAAAAATTAAGCCAGAGGGATAAGAGGCCTACATGAGAGGGATAAAACTATAAAACTCTTAGAAGAAAACTTAGGAGTAAATCTTAATGACTTTGGGTTTAGGAATAGTTTCTTAGATATGACACCAAAAGAAGAACCAAGCAAAAAAAAAAAAAAGAAAGTGCAGAGCACTCAAATTCAAATTCTGTGTTTCAAGAACCCATCAATAAAGTGAAAAGGTGACCTACCAAATGGGAGAAAATATTTGCAAATCGTATGTCTCATAAGGAATCTGTATCTGTAATATATAAAGAACTCTTACATCTCAACAGCAAGAAGACAAATAACCCAATTTTAAAAAATGGATAGAGGACTTGGATAGACATTTCTACAAAGAAGACATACAAATGGCTAATCAGCATATGGAGAGAGATTCAGCATCATCACTCATTAGGGAAATGCAAGTCAATACCACAAGGTATTACTTCCGGCCCATTAGGATGGCTAAAACTAAAAACACACACAAAAATAATGAGTGTTGGAAGGAATGTGGATAAACTGTAATCTTCACTCATTGCTGGCAGAAATGTAAATTGGTGGAACCACTTTGGAACACATACGCTTACAGGAAATCTTGTACAAGGTTGTACGATAGCCAAAGAGTAGAAATAACCCATACATGCATTGGCTGATGAATAAACAAAACCCATAACATTATGCAGACAGTGTAATATCATTTGGCAATAAAAGGGACTGGAGTACTGATGCATGCAACAAACATGGGTGAACCTTGAAACACTGTATAAACGAGAGCAGGCAGTTACCAAAGACCACAAATTACATGTTTCCATTCTATGAAATATCCCAAATAGGCAAATCCAGAGAGAGAAAGTGGATTTATGCTACCAGGGATGGGGAGAAGAATGAAGTCGAGAGGGGAATATGAAGTGACCGCTAATGCGTACAGATTTTCTTTTCAAAGTGATGAAAGTGTTGGATGGTGTCCATGGCTCCAAACCTCTGGGAATGGACATAAAACTACTGAATTGTATACTTCAAGTTTTATTTTGAAAAATTTCAAACATATGCAAAATTAGAACATATATGAAGCCCTCCCCCTAGTATTTATTACCCAGCTTGAGTAGTCATACCAATATTTTGACAATCTTACTGTGTATTAGGGAATATTAAAAGATTTTCATTAATTTCATTAGGTATCATAGGTATAATAAATTATTATAGTTATGTATATATATCCTTAATATATATTTGCAATAAGAATGAAGAACTTATGCCTAGAGGTAAGGGCACATTAGACTTTGCATACTTTCTATACATTGTTACTACGTTCTTATGAAATGTAATGGTGAATTAGCAAAAGTAGTAACTGGCCAGCTGAAATTCATTTCTGGAAAAAGTTTATATACATTTTATTTTAAAATATTTCTGTCTTCAATGAATGTTGGAACACTGAAAAAATAAAATAAAATAAAAATTTAAAAATATTTCTGTCTTAATTGGTATGAGAATTTGAATAAAGTATTCTGGAACTTTTATAGACTCTATCTCACAGTCTAGGGTCCAAACATAACCTACATTTTCCTAGTGGTAGAAACAATAGCCAGAATTAAAGGAAATAAATCAGACAACAGCATTCTACTTGTTTGTGCCTAATTATTATCCATTCACTTAATATAGAACAGCCAGATTTTCTACTTTCTCACTTTACAAGCCGTTTTCTTTCTAGTCAGTTCTAAATATAGTACATCACAAAAGCTGTATACATCTATACAGTATATTAATAGGTATCATTGACACATACTGGGATGTATTATCTTTCCTCAAGAATGATTTAAAATATCTCTTGAATACCTCTTGAATATATATCTTACTAGAAATATCCCATTTTATTAAAGATTTCGTTTCTTGTTTTATTTGATTTTTATACTTGCATATTGCTGTTATGCTATTATAAACATTTTTTTAATTACGGGAAGAATTACCTCCCATAATGTACAGTTATATAACATTAAACAAATGTGTTATCATAATTTAAAAAGAAATTCTAATAAAAACATATAATTTAATGCTATTTACATCATATAACTGTTTAGAAGTAGACAGAAATGAAGAAAAATAGAAGCAGTTATGTGCAATTAGTACAGTTTACTAATAATGCTCATGCTTCCCTGTTCAGCTTACGAAGGCTTTTAAACACTCAAGCTAAGAGTTATTATCAAAACCATTAGGCATACACATAATAGCATCAAGCTAACATTGTTAAAATGGAGAAAGTGTGAGTAAGTCTAGGATCGGGGGTCCTGCTAAGTAATTGACCTGCTAGAGACCCACTGTGATGCTCATGGAACACTTTATTTTCACTAAAAGGAACATCACAAGGAAATCTTAATGCACTCTGAACACTGCAGGCATCTACAGCCTTCTGCTTTTGAAAAGAACCCAAGTCAGACAGTCAAGGGGTTCACTCTGATAAAAAACAAAGAACCCAGGTATACCTGAATCATCTGTCCCCATCATACATGTGCTTTGTTTTGTTTAACTTCATGGGTAGAAAAAAAAAGGCCCACCTGTTTTACTTATTGGCAAACTTTGTTTTGATGAGGGAACATGCATCATATGTAATTATTATAAAAATATAAGGAATAAAATGTTCAGTGTGACTTATTGTTCATAATTAAGTTCCCATCCTTATTGTGAGTCTGTCATTCTATTAACATATGCGTTATTATTTTGGTCTTATAATACGACATAGTAAGTAAATATAGCAATGATGGTCACGCTCCATATTTTCGAAAGGTATAATTTTGGCTGCTACACGAGCATATACAAATAAAAATACAGTATTATCGCCCCGTCTGCTGTTTTATGGTTTAATAACCTCTACTTCTGATATTTTAAAGTGATGGACCTACACATTTATACACAAAAGCTACTCACAGTTTCTAAACCGCTAGCCTTTCAGACATTTTTCCTGGTCTTTTTTAAAGATAAACATATGACTGCTGATGAAGTGGAAAGTTAGTCTTGTGGAGACACTTTGTAAAAAAGAACAAAAAACACAAAACACAAGATTGATAAAAAAATATAATAGATTGCATCGCATAGGGCTGGATTTATGGTGCACGCTGCAGTAAAGTCCTATGTATTACCAGTGTTTGCTTCATGCTCAGCCCCCCAGAGCCAAAACTCCATGGGGGAGATTTGAACTGCTATCCAGAGGCATTTCACGATTTGCACCAAAAGGTTTACAGGCCCGCATTCCAGCTAATTCTGCTGCTTCTAATTCCAGCTGGACTTAAACTCTTATCTCCGGATGCCAGGCCTCCAGATAGGGCCTATCACAGCAGCTCCAATTCCCAGGGAATACTCAACTCCATGACCCAAGCGAGATTAAATCCTTCCAGATAGCCTAAGTAAATGGCTCATGACTTGTTCCTGTCACTCCCACTAATGCCTTTGTACTGTGAAAGAGACTAGCAAAGGTGTAAGCATCTGCAAATCGCTAGCTGCACTTCCTTTTCCCTGCTCCCGTCGGTGACTCCGGCCCGGCGCTCCTCATGGAGAGCGCGACAGGGACACGGACATGAACTTCCTCCTCAAGTTCATGAGGCAATTTGTGTATTAAACAGACTCACAGTTGTCTTCTTTTCAGCATCTTTCCAGTAGAAGTTCTTCCACCTCGCCCTGCGTACCTGCCTCTCCCTCTCTAAGAAAGACACCGCGGTTAGAAGGGCATAAATTAAGTTATATCTTTTAGCCTTTATGCTGGAGCAGATCCCACTCAAAAAGAGCCGCATCTGAACGGGAGAGGATCTGGTTGTCAGCGTGTGGGCCAGCTGTCTCCCGTACTGGCCCACACGCTTATTTAAGTGATAAAAACTGAAGCCCCCACAAATACGCTTATGGATCTATATAAATACATATAAAATATCTCTTGAAAAACACCTCAGGAACTAGTTTCAAATGTGCCGTCACTCATGACCTTGTGACTAGGCCTCCATTTCCCACTGGGCTGGATTCCCCCGAGAGCAGAGGCCAAGCCATGATTTCATAGACGTCATCTAGTGCTCGGCACTCCATGGGCTCTTAACACATGTTCTGGGAATAAATTAAGGGAATGGAAAGAAATACACTAGGCGAATGGGTAGAGGATCTGCTGGGTCCGCAGAGTCATTGGGAAGACAAGCCTCACTGGGGAAGCCGGCAGGCACAGGCTCGGGGTTCCAAAGGTCAGAACACACAGCGTGTCACGAAGCAAGTCAAGTGCAGGAGACCGAGCTGACGCCGGGAACCCGAGGAAACTGTGCCCACGCTGGGAACCAGGCAGCCTAGTGCCGCCTGGGAACTGGCGTTACAGGAAGAAGCTCAGGCAAGTGACTTAGGAAGGAAAAGTCGATGGAATTAGGTCCTCGGCTGCGGCTTACCTTACGAGGTTTCAGATAACTGAGCTCCTTTCACATGTATTTTATCTCCTCCACTTGACCTGGACTATACCAGAGAAGCACCTGCACCTGAAGGGCAAATTTACAAATCGGGCATTTCGCCCGGGACCCGGAAGATCTATGCAGATTCTTACTGTGACACTATCTAAATTGCCCAGCTCTCCAGGTCACGTGATTTCACTTTATATTTTAGTTTTAATTCACTTAAGAAAATGTGGTCACATGTAACTTACTTTTTACCACGTATTTCACCCATGATTTTAACCATTCTCGAAATGTATCAGTTTAGGAGAGAAAAATCGATCCTTTAAATGCATTTTGAAGTTTCCTATTGAAAAAAAATATTATGAAGCTTTTTATCTTGTATAAGTCCAGAATTTTGTTTATCAAAGTGTGTGTATCAAATAATATTTAATAACATAAGAAGTGATACAGCGTAATACAAACACCAAATAATACTTCCTGAGAACTTTATGAGTGAGGCATGTTTTTAGGCCCCTGTGGAGTTTTCATTCTAGTGGAAGGTGAGTGAGATGGGGGGTGATCATGGTGATATTTGATTAGTGATATAAAAAAATAAGATGATGATGATGATATACAGATAGATAGATGCTATGAGGAAGAACAGAGGGACCAAAGATCTCTGAGTGGGGCTGAGGGAAAATGCCATTTTAGGTAGGGTCACCAGGGCCTGCCTCTTTAAGGTGGTCTAGAATTGTTGCAAGTGGATTATACCAATACACGAATTTAATTTTTCTGGAGTTAGGTCAGGTCAAGAGTATATTTGAAAGAAATAGGGTCCTGGCCACAAACGTGTCGTTGCAGAGATAAATCAGTCCTCATGAGACATTCACCTCTAGGACTTTGCTTAAGAATCAACTAGGGTCTTCCTCTTTATGGCCCTTTGCAGGGAGGGCTTTCGAGGTAAATGTAGGTTCGAAGCTGGTTAGTTAACCCTTTCAACCTTGAACTGGTATGTAAAACATCGTATATTTTGAGAAGGCATTTTAAAATACTTTAAAATAAAGTAAAATAAAATAAAATAAAGTATATTTATTTAAAATAAAGTATTTTAAAATACTAGTCTATTTATTTACAAAACAAAAACACTTAATACTGACAGATTTTAAAAGTTTACACAGAGATGTGAATTATTTTATTATAATTTAAAATCCGATAAAAACTTCAACAGTTAGCAACTTGTGAGCTATTTATTTGAAAAATAATGTAATAAATTTCTATATTTTTGCTTCTGCTAACTCATATTTCCGTGCAATGTTCCTGATGCCTGCCCTTAATATCTGTATTTACTTATTTTGCATTTCTTTTCAAAGGCTCCCAGAAATTCTAAAATGTATTGATGCAAGCTAAATGTCTAGGAAAAATTCTGATGCTGGAATGGTTTGCTGTGAAGATGTGGGCTTTAGAATTGGACATATGTGGGCGTTATGCCACCTCAAACTGTGCAGAGCTTTGAGACCTTGGACAATGTCCTATCTTCAATTTTTTTCAACAGCCTACCTATCTTTTTGTAAAACAAGGACAGTGATACCTAACTGAGAGAGTTGGCGAGAGGAGGAAGTTAAAGACCATCTTGTACATACACACGGTGCCTGGCAAACATTCCACCTGAACAAGAGGTAACTGTTACTTGATGGGTTCAAGTGCACAGAGGGAAAGATGGGTCCCTGACAGCTGTGCTCCTTCAAGGCAACTATTTTGTATGTATAGCTGACAAATTCAAGAATGTTAGGTAAATGGACAACTATAACCATAAAGATATCTATAAACTTAGAGATTATAATACTAGTGCTTCCCAACCACTGATAAAAGGTATAACCCAAAGATTTTGTTGTGCTGCACTTTAGGATACACCTTTAAATTCTTCTGGAATAGCCAACTTCCCTAACAATCCACTCACTGTGCTCTAAAAATGAGTTATAAATTATTGATATTTAATCCTCCAATGATATCTGATTCTGCTGTGGTCACAGATGCACAGGCAAATAAAAATAAACTAACCGATTTCTTCTCATTAATCCTTTAATAAACAGTGTGGAGTCATCCAAAATTTGACTCATTTAGGTGTACCCTTCACTTGGAAAGCACTCCTATGTTGATGATTATCCCGACTATTACTAGAAAGATTTATTTTTCTCAGGAAAAATTATAACCATCTCTCAAAATATAGCTAATGTTTCTATATAAAAAATGGCTAATGTTTCTATATAAAAGATCCTCTTAAAAATACTACATAAAAATACCATTTACTAAAGTCAACGGAAAGAATATCTAACATGTTAGAACACCTATTACGTGCAATAGATACAAGTACATTCATACATTAACCACATGAGCCATGCAAAAGCCTTATAAGGGAAGCATCATGTCCTTATTTGACAAGTGGGTCACTTAAGGCTTAGGGAGTTGAGATAATTTCCCCAAATTCATATATAGCAAGTGAGGTTGACAGGATTCAAATGTGGGTCAACACAACTTGGAGAATTCCCAAATGGTTATTAAGGATATAGATTCTAACTACTAAATAGCTCTACTGTCTATTCAACCACCTTCAAGCTAACCATCTCACTTCTCTGCTTAGAAATCTTCAGAAGCTTCTACCACCTTCTACAGTCATCACCCCAATTCTGTAACTAAGCATACTAATTAGCCAAAAATTTGAGCACATCCCTCTAGCACATCTTACTTGCTTATTGAAAGATTTGGTATGTGTCACTCTACTAAGAGATTAGGTACATTAATAAAATACAGGTTTCTTGAATTTTAGCAGTGGGAGGACTGCAAGACTAGGCAAAGTTACTGGTTTTTCACTATTGGGTAAGACACCGAACTAGAGACTTCTAGTAGTTCTCATTAGTGTTGGTGACATTTTGAGAAATTCTGGATGACTTCATTGAAGTGTGTCCTCAAGTTTTGGGTGATTGCTTGGTACGAGCTCCTGAATGGCTAGAGACTATACTCTTGTCGGCATTGCACAGCACAACACACCCTTCCAGCAAGGTCATGGTGAACAGTGGATGTGGATCCACATTTTAAATAGTGCCTCTTCCACTGAGGGACCAAAATCATGTCAGATCTGATAAGAACACCGATAGTTTCTTTGTTCTGTGGCTGTGGCAGGTGAAGAGTCCACACTAGAGTCAAAGGTGTCCTGTCTCTCCTGTTGTCTATGTGTGCTGGCCTGCAGCCTCCAGAGAGTCTTCAATACCACTTCCTTCCATGAGAGTTCCTTTAGTTTAAACTAGACGTCCTTAACCAGGCTCTTGTATGAATCAAACCTTGTGCTTAAACAACAGTTGTTTGTAGTTTCCTGTGCTTACCATATAATCCCAGGTCATGCCCACGTACATGCTGAGTCCTCTCCCTAAAATATCCCTCCCTCTTGCATTTCATGATCCCTTTTGCATTCTAGAATATTCCTACTTACCCTATAGATAAAGTCAGATTAGGAGTAATCTCCTTCCAACAGCATGGAGGGGTTGGAAGACCTTTCTTCCTTGTACTTGGAAGAGTTAAGTGGTCCACTACCTTGGTAGGATGTCCTAAAAATAATTTTTCTCGACAAGCCCGAAGGAAAGCATTGGAACCCAACCAGAGTCCCCACCAGGAACACTAGATAAGCAAGTGAAGGGAGTAGGGGGATGGATGTCGAATGAAGCATGCACTATATGCCATCATGACTGATACACAAAATCTGGAGTCATTTTCAACACATATAATTCAAAGCAAAGTAAAAAACTTTTAAATGTACTATATCTTTAATAAAAGTATATCGGTTTGGGTAGATGTTGGAACATTAGTGCATTTACATCCCTCTAAACAAAGCTAATTGATGGTAGCCTGCATTTTTCTACACTACTTTCAAATATAGTATAATTTCAATTGGAATCTCCACTTTCTTTAAGTTTAGCTCGAAGTTTCGACTGAATCACTAAGGGCCATTTGCTGTCATTCCTAACATCATGGTTATGAGGTTTTTTTGAAAACTATTTCTAGTGACCTTGATCTGTCTAGGGTATTTAAAAGTATTCTAAGGAATATTAAAAAAAATATGTGCTTTGGTATGAATGGTCAGTTTTGTTAAATTTGTAATTTCCTTGTAACTTAATTAAATTTCATACTGCAACAAGTTAAACTGTTTTTTTTTTTATTAAAAGTCAACTTTTTGCTCTTCTCTGGAGAAACAATCCTTCGGGAACTGGGGACGTGTCACATCAAAGACTCTTGGTATTTTTGATTTTATAAATTCTTCCACTGTCTTTAACTAGGATTCCTGGCATAAAGCAGACAATAGGATAATGTTAACTGAAGTAAAATACTTGTTTATACTTTTGAAATGCCTCAAACTTAAAGTTGCAAGTATAATATAAAGACCAATTCTTTCAAAGTGAGTTGCTGGTGTACCCTATTGTACCTGAAAACTTTAGTTTATGTTTTCTACAAATAAGATATTCTCTTATCTAATCACAGTCCCTTCATCCAAATCAGAGATTAATATTGACACATTCTTACCATTTAATCTTCAGGCCCCATTTCAGCTATGCCAATTATGTCTTTCATATAAAAAAATACTAGCCATTAATCATGCAATGCATTTCATTGTCATGCCTTATTACATACTTTAGCCTAGAACAGTTCCTCAGTTTTCCCATGACTATCACAAGCTTGGCTATTTTGAATATTACAGAAAGTGACATTATAGACTATCTGGGTTCATCTGCTATATCTTCGTGATTCTAGATACGCACTCAAGCAAGAATGCCACAGAAGTGATGTTGGGTCCTTCTCATGCATCCCATTAGGAGACACAAAGGTCTAATTTTCACATCACTGAAGAAGTTTGCTTGGATTGCTCATCTAAGGTAGCATCTGTCAAATTTCTGTACTACAAATATTTATCCTCTGTAATTAGTATTTATCTTATAGGCAGATATTTTGAAATGATGGAAATGTTCTGTTTCTCATCAAACTCTCAATTTATTCATTATAGACCCATGGATTCCTATTTTATTTTATGAGTTAATTCATCCCATTACTATCATTATTTTGATGCTTCAAATTGTCCCAAGTTTAGCCATTGGAGCCCTTATAAGTTGGTTCCTCTGTCCTTCTTCACCTGTCCCCAACATTCTTAGAGTACTTCCTTGCCTTCTGAAACAATAAGATGGTCCAGGTTCATCTCCTTTTCCTGCTCCGGTCCTGGAACATGGTATTTAGAAACCAAGATTTAGGTGCTTAGGCACGCTTATTACTGATGTATCATTGTTTGAGGTCCCCTCAGCAGAGTAAGCTAATGAATAGGGGTGTGTGTGTGTGTGTGTGTGTGTGTGTGAGAGAGAGAGAGATGCACACACACACACACACACACACACATTAACAGCATTTTATTCTATATTTATTTCTCTATTTAGATCATAAATCACAAATTCACAACAATAACTCAAATTCCAACCTAATCCTATAGGGTTTATTCTTGCTTTCTTTCCCTATTTGCAACTCTGTTCTCTGATGGAGAGAGACCTGGCTACCATTACTCTAAAATGAATATTCTTATTTCATTAGTCCTTCTGTTTGTTGCAGTAGCCCATCCCTGCAGCCACTCCCTCCTTCACAAAGATGTCTTTTTCACTCACTTGGGCTCTGATATCTTCCAACAGGCCGCACTTCTACGTGGCTACCCTCTTCACTTGCTCAGGTCTGCCTTCCCGTGCCAAGCTGTCCCCTCTTGAGACTGCACTTTACATACTGCTGGCTTTCAAATCCTGCACTAGGCCAGCCACCCCACACAGGGAAGCCCTGGCCACCTCCACTCAGGGTGCTGCGTCCCAGCACTGGGGAACACACGGTGCACATTCACTTATTCCTGTTCAGGCTTCAAGAACCACCTGGGTATCCCACACACACTGATGTTCCTCCTCTCTCTTTTTTCACAGCAAAATCCAGCTCTGTGGAGCCACGGCTTCCCACTTCTTCCCCACTGCAAAAGAATACCTTGCATTCCCTTTGACTTCTGAATTGAATTGCTCAGAAAGGAAAGGAAAGGTGGAAGTATAACATTAAATACAACATTCAAATGACAATGAGGGGTCCAGATGTAAGTACTAATGCAAAAACTGAAGGGACAATTATATAAACAGAAATTTGGGGCCAGGATAAATTTGCATATTGTAAGCAATCAAAAATAACAGCAATCATTAATATTATCAAGCTAGGTTCCTTGAGACATTTTGCATAACAGGTATCCCACTACCATAATCTTAAATGTAAGAATAATAAACTGCTCTTTAAAATAAAAGAACTTGGATATATAAATATTTTCTTGGACTTCTCACATTACATTCTAGAAATTAAATTCACATATTTGAACAAATATTTTAAAATATATATGCATACATTTATTTTCTATAAAAGAGTCATGGCTTATTCTAGATAGCAAGTTGAAAAGGTGGTTGTAGGACTGCTAAGCCACAGAGTCCAATCTGTGGAAGAAACAGAGGGCATGGCCCATTGTTGATGAGGAACACAAGAGACTGAGAGTGGTAAATCAAGCCACTTCTCATTGAAAGCATCACCATTTGCCATAGGTATTACAGGGCTCACAAGTTCAAAGACTTGGATAAATATAAGGGAGCCAAAGAGACAGAGACAGAATTGTCTCCCTAATCCTCTCTGTTCCTGAAGTACCAAAGCCTATTTACACTGCAGTGGCCAAGATCTGGGAGGGACCTCACATTCCACACACGCCACAATCACTTCTGTAAGCTCTTTAATCTCCCCACAGCTCAGACAACTTGGACATCGGCACACAAGAAAACTGCAAAGGAAGGGATCCCAAGCCCTGAGCAAGAGCAGCTCCCAGGCATCAATGGAAAAGCAGTGGTAACATGGAGTGCCCCCACACACAGATCCAGGATTAAGCTAGAGACCATCCTTGCCCAGTTCCTCCTTAATGAAAAGCAGTATGATTTCAAAGTAGTCTCAATTTCTATTGACAAAGACATAGAAAAAAATTTGCTGGAAGTTTTTTATTGGCAAAATGTGCCTTCCACTTGGCCCCAACATTATTTGTATTTAGAACCTTACCTTACGCCAGGAACACCACAGGTAAATCTCAGCAGGAAATTTATTTTTTTCAAAAAACTCATTCTTGAGGAGAGGTGGTTCAAGATGGTGGCACAGGAAGACCCTGAACTCACCTCCTTCCACAGACACAGCAAATCTAGCAAATCTATAGCTATATATGAATTAATTTCTTCTGAAAAAAGAACTAAAAAATAGTTGAACTGCTCCTCCACAACAAAAGATAAAAGGGTTCCACTGAGAGGGGTAGAAGAGGTGGAGACACAGTCTTGCCAAAAACCCCATTCCATGTATGATGCCCAGAACTGGGAGGGATCTTAAAAGGCTATGGACTTTTCCCTGAGGGGTGAGCAGTTTATGCCCCATCTCAGGCACCTCAACCCTCAGGAGTTGCACAGAGATGAGTCCCAAAAACTAGTTTGGTTTGAAAACCAGTGGCACTCGTGTCCAGGAGAACCACAGAGCTATAAGGAAATAAGAACCCACTCTTAAAGGGCTCACACACAAACTCACTCTCCCTGGGACTCAGCACAAAAGTAGCAGTTTGAACAGCACCTAGACCATATGTGAAGGAGACCACCCCGCCAATCTTAAAACCTCTGCTGGGGAGTCAGGAGCCACTGGGACTCTCTCCAGAGATAGAAGCCTTGGTGGGAGCTACTTTTTAGTTCTCTTTCTATCCTTTTAGTGCTGGTGCTGGATGGTACCGCTTTGATGATCTCTCTCTAACCTGCTAGTACCATTGGACACATCCTGACTTCTGATCCACAGCTGTAGCCCAGCTACACCTGTTAGAGCACCTACCCACCCTGTGTTTCAGCTGCGGCTATGCCCCAGCTAATGGTCACACTCAGCCCACACAGGGGATACCCCTTAAGCACCTGGCTCTGATGGACAGAAGAGCTCTTTTGGCCTTAAGGCACATCTTCTATGTAAGGACACTCCTTTAAGACTGGAAAAGATAGCTGTTTTGCCTAATATAGAGAAATAAATACAGAGTCAAGCAAAATGAGGAGGCAGAGGAATATGTTTCAAATGAGAGCATGAGATAATACTTCAGAAAACGACCTTATGGAAATGGAGATAAGTAATCTACCCGATAGAGAGTTCAAAGCAATGGTCTTAAACATACTCACTGGACTCAGAAAAATAGAAGAACATTATGAGAACTTCAACAAAGATACAGAAAATATGGGAAAGAACCAAAGAGAAGTCACAGAGCTGCATAACATAATAGTTAAATTGAATAATAGTTGAATTGAAAAAATAAGCTAGTAGGGATCAAAAACTAACTAAATGAAGCAGAAGATCAGTTCAGCAACCTAGAAGACAGGGCAGTGCAGATCACCTACATGGAGTTGTAAAAAGGAAAAAAAAAGAATTAAAAAAAAAAAAACCCCAAGGTTCTATTTTATTTTTTTGGAGAAAAGAAAGAAATCTTAATGGACCTATAGGGGAACATAAAGCAGAATACCATTCACATTATACGAGTCCCACAAGGAGAAGATAGAGAGAAAGGAACAGAAAACTTTTTTAGAAAAACAGTGACTGAAAATTTCACTAACTTAAGGAAGGAAACACATTCAGGTCCAGAAGGCACAGAGAGTTCCAAATAAGATGAAGAGATCCATACCAAGACATATTATATGTTAAAAGTTAAAGACAGAATCTTAAAAATAGCAAGATAAAGACAACCTGTTACATCCAAGAGAGATCCCCACAAGATTCAGATTTTCAGCAGAAACTTGCAGGCCATAAGAGAGTGGCATAATATATATTCAAAGTCCTGAGAAGAAAAAGAAAAAAAGAAGTAAAAAAAAACCCCAAAAGCAATGAACTTCCAACCAAATGTACTTTAACTGGCAAGGTTATATCATTCAGAATTAAAGGAATTCGAGAGACACAAAAGTTAAAGGAGTTCATCCCCACCAAAGAATCACTACAGAAAATGGTAAAGGGACTTTGTAAGTGGAAAAGAAAAAGCACTAATTAGTAATAAGGAAACACAAAAAAGTAAAAATCTCTCAGTTAAAGCAAATATACGGTAAAGGTAATGGAATAACCACTTACAAAGCTGCTATGGAGGTTAAAAAATAAGAGCATTAAAATTAACTGTGTTTAAAATAATAAGGGATACACAAAGTATAAATATGTAAAATAATACATTAAAAACACAACATGTAAAGGCGGTAAAAATGTCTAGTTGTTAGAAGGTGTTTAAACTTAAGTTGCTGTTGGTTTAAAAATATAGATACAATGCTATATGTGAACCTCATGATAACCACAAAGTAAGAATCTATAGTACATCCACAAAAGACAATGAAGAAATGAAAGGAAAAATCAAAAAATGCTTTGAGACAAATTTAAATAGAAATACAACTGGGCAAAATCTATAAGGTGCAGCAAAAGCAGTTCTAAGAGGAAAGTTTATAGTAATACAGGCCTATCCGAGGGAACAATAAAAATTTCACATAAAAATGATCTAACATTACACCTAAAGGAACAGCAACAAAGAACAAACAAAGGCTAAAGTTGGTAGAATGAAGGAAAAGACAAAAAGGCAATAGAAAAGATCAGGAAAACCAATCAATAAACCTTGAGCTAGACTAACCAAGAATAAAATGAGGGTTTAGTAAATGAAATCAGAAGTGAAAGAGAAGTTACAACTGATACCATAGAAATATAAGGAACATAAGGGACAACTACATACAACTATATGCCAACAAGTTGGACAGCCTTAGGAAAAAATGGATTAATTTTTAGAAACATGCCATCTTCCAAAAATGATCATGAATAAATAAAAAAAGTCTGAATAGACTAATTATTAGAAAGAGATCGAGTGCATAATAAAAAATCTCCCAACAAACAAAAGTCCAGGACCAGATGGCTTCACTGATGAATTCTACTAAACATCAAAGAATACTTAATACCTACACTTCTCAATGTATTTCAAAAAATTGAAGAGGAGGGAAAGCTTCCAAACTCATTTCATTAGTCCAGCATTACTCTGATACCCTAACCAGACAGGCACCACAAAAATGAAAATTACAGGTCAATATCCATGATGGATATAGATACAAACATCCTCAACACAATAGTAACAAAAGGAATACAACAACACTAAAAGTATCATAAAACAAAATCACCTGGGATTTATTCTAAGGATGCAAGGTGGTTCAATATCCACAAGCAATCAAGTGTTACACCACATTAACAAAATGAAAGATAAAAATCATATGATCATCTCAACAGATGCAGTCAAAGCATTTGAGAAAAATTTAACATTCATTTATGATAACAACTCTCAACAAAACGGATGTAGAGGGAACATACCTCAACATGATAAAGGTCATATATGACAAACCAACAGCTAACCTCATAAAAAACATTGAAAATCTGGAAGCTTTTCCTCTAAGAACAGGAACAAGACAAAGATGCTCACTCTTGGCACTTTATTTAACATAGTATTGGAAGTTCTAGTCATAGTAGTTAGGCAAGAAAAAAAAATTCATCCATATTGGAAAGGAAGAAGTAAAACTGTCACTATTTGCAGATAACATGATATTGTGTATAGAAAACCCCAATGAGTCCATCAGAAAAGCATCAGGATTAAAAAATTCAGTAAAGTTGCAAGATACACAATTAATGTACAAAGTATGCTGCATTTCTATACAGTAATATGAACTATCAAAGTTAAAAATCAAAAAGAATACAACTGCATTTAAAACAGCATCAAAAAGAATAGAATACCTGGGGGAAAATGTAACCTAGCAAAAGATTTGTACACTGAAAACTACAAGAAACTGATAAAAGAAACTGAAGAAGACACAAATCATTGAAAAGATATTCCATGCTCATGGACTGGAAAAATGAACATTGTTAAAATGTCCATATTACCTAAAGCAATCTATAAATTCAGTGCAATCACTATCAAAATCCCAATGACATTTCCCACAAAACTATAGCAAATCATTCTAAAATTTATATGGAACCACAAAAGACCCTGAATAGACAAAACAATTTTAAGAGACAGCAAAGATGGAGGCGTCATTGTTTATTTCAAAGTGTTCTACAAAGCTGTAGCAATCAAAACTGTATGGAACTGACATAAAAGCAGACAAATATATCGATGGTACAAAATATAGAGCCCAGAAATAAACCAATATATATATATATGGCCAATTAATTTATGATAAAGGAGCCAAGAATAAGCAATGGGGGAAAAGACAATTTCTTCAATATAAATAGTGTTGGGAAAACTGGACTACTGTATTTAAAGAATAAAACCAGACCACTATTTTACGCAATACACAAAATTTACCTCAAATTGGATTAAAGACCTGGATGTAAGACCTGAAACCAAAAAAAACTTCTAAAATGGTAAGCTTCTTAACATTGATCTTGGCATTGAATTCTTGGATCTGACTCCAAAAGCAAAGACAACAAAAGCAAAAATAAACAGAAGGAAATATACTAAACCAAAAAGCTTTCAGACTACTGAATAGGAGAAAATATTTGCAAATCATATAAGCAATAAGGGGTTAATATCCAAAACATACAAAGAACCAAGACAACTCAAGAGTGAGAACATTAAAAAAAATGATTAAAAAATGGGCAGAGGATCTAAAGAGACATTTTCTCATAGAACACATACAGATAGCCAACAGGCACAGGAGAAGATCTTTCAGTACCACCAATTATCAGGGAAATGTGAATCAAAACCACAATGACACAACATCTCACACTTGTTAGAATGGCTATCATCAAAAAGACAGGAAATAGTAAGTAGGGAGAAAAGCGAACACTTGTACCATGTTGGTGAAATGAAACCTGATGCAGCCACTATGGAAAACAGTATAGAAGTCCATCAAAAAGTTAAAGATAGAACTACCATATGATTCAGTTACACCACTTCTGGGTATTTGCCTGAAGAAAAGGAACATAATTAATTTAAAAAGATAAATGCACTTCAGTACTCACTGCAGCATTATCTGTAATAGCCAACATATGGAAATATCAAAACAACCTAACACCCACTGACGGGTGCCTATGTCAAGAAGATGTGAATGGACAGCAAATTAGCCATAAAGAATAAGGAAATCTTGCTTTCTGAGATGACATGGATGGACCTTGAAGGTATGATGCTAAGTAAAGTAAGTCAGACAGAGAAAAGCAAATACCATGAGATTTTGCTCACATGTGGAATTAAAAAAAAAAATAAACAAACAATACAAAACAAAACTCACAGATACAGAGAACTGATTGATGGTCATTAGGGAGAAAGTGGAATGGGGAGAGAGCAAAATGGGTGAAGGGAATTAATTGTTTGGTGACAGATGGTAACTAGAGTAATTGTGGTGATCACTTTGCAGCGTATACAAAAATTGAATTATTATGCTGTGCACTTGAAACTAATCTGATATACCCTTTTTACCTTAATAATAAAAAAAACTTCTTCTCAAATATAGCTATACACCACCCATTTCTACCTGTCTTAACTAGATTTCTAAATTAAAAATAGCAATACAAACCAAGATTTGTACCACACCTTGACGATATAGAACACTTTATTTACAGCACCAACAATTTTTGACTCTAATAATAATGCAGCAGACACTTCCAGCCCTGAAAGAACACACTTTCCAAGACTATAAAATAAGAAGGTTCCCAGACACTGACTTTTCTAATTATAGAGGAAACAGTAATCATATGAGTGCCAGATGAATACTTCAAACCACATATCCTTTCTCAGGATAAACAACATGTAAGTAATGGGCAGATGAGCCATGCCTGCATGTATAAGGGCTAAGAACAGATCAGTGGGACATAAATTTAAAATCATACCAATGATCTGCCTAGCAAAAATAGCACAGCATGCATTAGATCTGCCTGCCTGTGTTTATCACATTAAATTCTTTAAAATCAAATCCATCTCTTATTATTTTACTACACCTCTGGTGGATGTCATAATGGAGATACATGTTTAAACAGTATTGTCTACATAGAGAACTATTTATTTGCATGTCTCCAGCCTTCTCAATTATAACATTGGCAGGGTTTATGTAAGCCAGCAGCTCAAATTTTTGGTGAGCTTATTTTTATACTTTTTTTGTGTGTTGTTTGCTTCTGATTAATGAAAAAAAAGAAGAAGAAAATCCCCTGTATCTTCAATAGATAACAAATTTGCCACTAGTTCATTATAGATTTTATTTTCTGGCTTGCTAGATTCTTAATTCATGGCACCAAAGAGCAGAAGGAAGATGAGTTTATGTGAGATTAGAGTGACATTTACACATTTCTCTCATGCAGATAGCAGTATAAAACATTTTAAATAGGAGTAACTGAGAGTTATTTTCTCCCTTCATTTGACATGCTGAAACATATCCAAGGCAATCTTCTATTCCCCAGTAGCTTCCATATCTGGCCAATTTCTAGATCCAGCAAGGCATCAGCTTTCCTACAAATAGTTTTAGTTGATAACAGGTGAACAGGAAACTGTGTGCAGCCCTGACTATAGTGCATGCCGCAGAGCTTCAAAAGGTCCTAAAGGCAGCTTATTGTCTTGACTCAACTACAGCTACGTAGTTTTCCACTTAGCAGTGTGAGCTTTTTAGTCGATTTATCAATATGAGCCAGATCGCAGCACGTCGGCATCGGAAGAGAGACTACAGCCAGCTCATCCCACCCGTATCTGAAACCAAAGAATTTCTTTTCCAACATCCTTCAGCAGAAGCTAATCTGTTTCCATTTCTGCACTTCTTGGAATGTGGACTTAAGATTTTACTATC
>RCUC01054888.1:0-11518 GCA_003697995.1 Taxidea taxus jeffersonii | reverse complement strand
TTCTGGCAAACATGGAAGGCTCTGAAGGCCTTTGGTTTCCCCACCTAGAAAGTGGGCCTGGTAATAACACAGGCATCACAGGAGGAGTGAGAAGGCTGAACCAGACTACACGTGGACAGCACTTAGCATGGTACCTAGCACTGTGGCATTCAACAGATGACAGCTTTCATCACTGTTAGCAGAACTGTCCTCATCCTGCACTGGGTAGGTCATAGACATGCCGAGGCCACTGGCAGTCCCGCTAACAATGGGAGACCGATGTGTCCTCATCGGTTAACATTAGGAGGCTGGCAACGCCTGAGGGACTCTGATGGAGGGAAAATCGATTGGGGTTCATGCACAGGAGAAATAACCACATTTGTCAGAGGACAATTGTTGCACAGAAGAAATATGAATGGCTCCATTCAGCTCATCCTCTTTCCTCCTTGAGAACATCTAGCCTTATTAAAAAAATAATGAGGAGCATGGTTGCCACTTTCGTCATGGCTAGCTGGGAAGCAGAAGATGCCAAGGCAAAGGAAGGAAGAAAGGAAACCATCTATCTGCAGGGGGGTAATGTCTCAGGATGTTGCTCAGGAGCTGCAGGGGAAAGAAGACTGTGTGTGCTAAGCAACAAGAGTGCTCCAGCCAGGAGTCAGGTGCAGGGGCCCCATGTAGGTCCTGGATATCTGGGAACCTTTTATGGTCCTGGATCATCTTTTGGTACCAGAACCTCTCCTCTTACCTCCTGAATCCCAGATGTCCCAGCCTATGGCTCTCAACTCATAGCCACATGGATGTCTCCAGCCTACCATGGCCAGTCCCATCCAGAGGTCAGAACCTGTTTTTTCATTCAGTCCACAGATCTATGTGGATAAAGCTGTTGTAAACGCTTGGGGCCATGTATTCTAGTCAACGAGATATGGCAGGTGCACAACTAAGCCCAAATCATGTCAACCCATCATGTCATGTTTCAGCTGAAAAATCTTCTGGGGATCCTTATTGCCTACATGACAGTATCTGAATGCTTGAGCATTGCTTCTGAAACCTCTCACGATCAGTCATAATGGACCCACTCCATCTCAAATCCAGCCCCTTTCCTCCTCCTCTCCACCACTCGGCCTCCCCTGCTTCAGGCTTGCTGAGCATCAGCCTGTTGATGCCTTGGGGTCTTTGCCCATGCTCTACTCCTTTCTTTTTGACAAACTTCTGCCCCTCCTTTGATATCCTATTCAAGTGTCCTCTCCCCCACCTATCTTCTCAAGCAGCCCCCAAAACTCTTTGGTCTCTTTTACTTCTGTGTTCCCAGAACAGTGGATGCAAATGTTTATTCTAGCACCTATGATACCACTTCATGTATTTTTATTTTCATCCTCTCCCCACAAAGCTGTGAGCTTTTTGAAGGCAAGATCCATGTCCTGTGAACCCCTTAACAATATAAAGTACCTGTAGGGGTTCAATAAATGTGTAAAAAATACAGATGGACAATAAATAGAAGAAAAAGTGCTCAACCTCCCTAGTAGGAAGAGTAATGCAAATGATAACAAAAACGAAGAGCCATTTTCACCTACTGGAGATGCAAAAAATTGTGAAAGATTGATAATATTTGGTTCTAATGGAGATGGAAGGGCATGGGCTGGTGGGGGCAGGAATTGCTACAATCGTTTGGAAAGAACAATAGTTCCATGTGCTAACAATTAGGATGTGTATACCCACTGACTATTCAATATCACTACTGTGAATGTATCCTGTAGAAATAAAAGCACCAGCATATAAGCTGGGGTAGTTGTCTGTTGCTATGTAACAAATTGCCCCCAAAACTTAGGGGCTTGAGACAACACACATGTATTATCTCACAGTTTCTGTGGGTCGGGAATCTGGGCACTGGGTATTCTGGCTCTGGGTTCCTCGCAAGTTGCCCACCTGGGTTGTGGTCATTTGAAGGCTTGACTGTGGACGGATCTGTTTCCAAGCTCCCTTATAGGGTTGTTGGCAGAATCAGCTCATTCAAGGCTTCTGGTCAGAAGTCCTCAGTTCCTCACCAGTGGTGGACCAGAAGGCCATCCTCAGTTCTTTGCCAGGTGGCCTTGTCTATGAGAGCAAACTCATGAGACTAGCCAAAGAGAAAATACCAAGAAGGCAGATGTTGGTATTTTTTGCAACCAATTATAGGAGTGAGTCCTATTAATTTTGCTATATTCTATTCAGGAGAAGCAAGTCACTTGGCCAGCTTGCATTTGAGGTGAGGAGAATACACACGGGCATGAAGATAGGAGATGAAGGTCATGAAGAGTCATGTCAGAAGCTGTCTACCACAGTTCACGGATGTGGATGCATGTGCATGTGTGTGTGAGAGAGAGAGAGAAAGAGAGCATGAATCATGAAGAAAGCTATCAAAGAACATCCCAAATCCTTAACAGGGGTTACTGGCAAAAGGAAATAGGTTTGGATAGGTAGGAAAAGTGAGAGGATTTTTTTAATTTTTTTAATTACTTTGATTTTTTTAAATAAATCTCTATTTTGACTTTTAAAATAAATAGACATTCCTTTTATAACTTAAAAATTAAATGAATGATAATATGAGGTAATCAATGCCAAAAGTGTCTTGGGAATTGAAAGAGGGAAAATTCATCCTAGCTTGGAGAGAGGTGGGGAGAATCAAGGGAAGCTTCATGGAGGAGCTAGAGTTTGAAGTGAGCCTTGAAATATGAGCTGGGTTGGGATGTGCAGAAACAGCAGAAAGGACATGGGGAGGGAAAAGTGCAACAGAAGGCACATTAACTGTCCCAGGGCCAAAGAGTGTTTGAGATGACACAGGTAGACAGAGCACAGGCGCACAGCTGAGGCACCCAGGCCAACCTGGCACGTGTCTCCATCCCTCTGTCCAAGTTGCTGCAGAAAGTTCTGTAGAGACTTGGGCCGCAACTGAATCTCTGGGTCTCTGCAGAAGGTTCTAGACCTTTGTACTTGCTCATACTGCTGCCAAACTCAAGCCACAGCACTGGTCCCAGTCTGAGAGGCCCAGGGGCATAGCAGTTAGGAGCTTGAACCCCTCCAAGTCTCTCCAGAGGGACACCGCAAAGGAAGGAGAAATGCCCACATTGTCCTTCTCTCTCCATGGTTCCACTTAAGGGAGCCCTCCCAAAGACTGAGTCCACACTGTGGTTGTTCTGAAGACAAATGCCTTTATATCCCCGTGGCCATTAACTTCATTAAATTCACCAGCACACCTCCAGAGAGAACTGGCTCCATCAGTGCCACAGGCCTGGGTCTGGCCCCAGTTCTGTTATCCCTTGGACAAAAGGGAAATTAGAATCACAAGGCTGGACCCCAGAAAAAGGTCTTGGTTATTAAGTAAATGTAAACTACAAGAAAATTCATCCTTCAAAGACTCCTTGATCACCTGCTCCTGGACAGGTCCCATGCTGGACTCCAGGGAGGAGAAGAGGCGAGAACCAGCTCCCTGCCCTATAGGGGCTGTATAGGGATCAAGAGACATGAATCAAATGATTCCAGAGTAGGATGATGTGGACCATAGGGAGGTGGAAAATCAAAGATTGGTTTCACCATGAGGAAGAGATGCATGGACTGGGTTTTGAAGAATGAGTAGGAGTTTGGTAGAAGGAAAGGGAGGACAGGCACTTCAAGTGGAGTCAATAGCATAGGCAAAGACATGGCGTCTGGACCAGCAGTTCAGTGTGGCTGGAACTTGAAGGAGGGGGCAGGGAAGGAGACAGGACTGGCAAAATGTGAAAGAGGAAAGGTAGGTAGGGTCATCAAGTGAGGAGTTTATAAAGCCAACTGTAACAAGGCTTCTTTACTATAACCCAGGGGTTTGTGGGTCATTAAAGATGGCAGTAGGAAGCAGAACCTTTAGAGAGAGAGATGGGGGGATGGGGAAGAGAAGGCCAGACAAGGAAGAGACTTTCACTTACATCCTTCAGGGTGTTTTATAACAAGTCTCTATTACTACTATAATATATTGTTAGTATTTTAAACTTTCTCTCTTGGCTAGTATCACAAATAATTCACAACAGCTGGCATTTATCATGGACTCATGCACATGATTGTGCTCATCCTCACACTAGCCCTCGGAGAAAGACACAATTATCCCCATCTCCCAGATGAGAAACTGAAGGCCAGAGAGAACAAGCAATGCTGAAGGTCACACATGCACAGAGACAAACATACAGAATTTGAACCTGGATCTGCTGAGCCCAAGCCCATACTCCTGACACCCACTCCGTAGCCTCCTGGGAGCACACGTGACAAGGAGAGGAGTTCATCACTTTCACAGAGGCCCTGAAGCCAGAGACAAAGCACAGACTCGGGACAGCAGAGCCACACTCAAACCATCTGGAGAGCCCGGTGCCCTGGGCACGGAGCCAGTGTGCCAGGATGGAATATATCAGGGGCAGATGTGAAGTCCTGGACTTGGGAGAAAAGCCCTGCCCCAGGACAGGTGAGAAGTGTGCGTCCTGCCTGGGATTGCACACCCTGCTGAGGTGTGCACACCCGGAGACCAGACCTGTGTCCCACTGGAGCTGGGAGACAGTTGGCTGGTGGGATGAGCTCCAGGCTGACTTCAGCCCATGCTTATGGGGACTCCCTGGCTCTTTTGTCCCTATGGTCATCCCTGCTCATGTCTCTGCTGGGTGTCCAGATGAAGCTGGAGCCCAGCCCTGGAGCACCCCAACCAAATGACAGTCTGAGACATGGTTAGGACTCTTGGGGAGGTGGAGGAGCCCACTGTGTGACTTCGGAGAATTACCCTAAGTAAGTGATTTTTAAAAAGCCCCTTCTCCAGGATTGCATCTTATCTAGAAACCAGTACAAGAACTAGGTAAGAAGCAGCCGGGGGTCGGGGGGCGACTTGGGGGGTTGGGCAGACTCTCTGCTGGTCTTTTTATGTGCCGCGCCCACCCCACCCCACACACACCCCCCGCCCGCTCCAGGTCTCTGAAGACACTGTGAAATCCACTGAACTACATCCCTTTGCAAATCTTCTGGTTCAGAAAATACCCTTTGATCCCTAGTGAATAATCATAGAACACACTAACACCTATTGAGCACTAACTATGCGCCAGGCACTACGCTACGAGCTTCACGCAAATCTTCTCATTTAATCCTCATCAGAAACCTATGAAATGGGTTCTATCACCTGGCAGAGACTGCCCGCTGCCCGCCAAACTCTCTTCTCCCCCATCTAATGACAACTGAAGCCGGACACATGGCCAAACTACATTTCCCAGCGTCCTTTACAGCGAGGTAGAACCACGTGACCAGGCTCTGTCCAATAGCACGTGTGCAGAGGCGACTGCGCCATTGCCGGCCAGGGCGGCGAAGGGAGTAAGTGGAGCCCCCTACCCTTTCTCCACCTTCGGCCTCGGACTGAGACCAGGGCCACCAGAGCGACTGTAGAAGCCTGGCACTGAAGTGGTGGTTTGGGGTCCCTGAATTTACCCAGTGTGACAGCGCCCTCTGCTGACCTGGAGCCCACCCACCTGTACCATTACCTGAGTGAAATTGCCACTCCTTTTTAGCTACCACCGTGTGGATGGGTCTGTGGGGCGTGCTCTGACCTTCCAGATCCTCAGTCCTCCGAGGAGGAAGAGGGAAGAGATGAAATAACTTCCTAAGATCACCTAGAGAGCGGCAGAGTCTGGAGCCATTGAGTCTGACCCTAAAGTGCCTGCCCTCAATCCGTGACACTCTGCCACCCTTTTCCCCCAGGGAGGGTTATAAAATTAGTAATGACCAAACTTGAAGCCCCCGAGATGTCCTTCAGTAGAGCAGGTGAATGGAGAAGTAACCTGTGGCACATCCAGACAATGGCGTTATTCAGTGATAAAGAGAAATGAGCTATCAAGCCATAGAAAGACATGGAGGGACCTTAAATGCAAATCACTGAGTGAAAGAAGCCAATCTGAAAAGGCTATGTACTGTATGATCCAACTATCTGGCATTCTGGAAAGGGCAGAACTATGGAGACAGTGGTTGCCAGGCATTCAGGGGGAGGGAGGGATGAATAAGAGGAGCACAGAGATGTTTAAGAGCACTGGAACTACCCTGTAGGATACTGTAATGGTGTCATTTGTCAAAACCTACAGAAAGTATAGCACAAAGAGTGAACCCTAATATAAACTGAGGACTTTCGTTAATAATAACATATCAGCTTTGGTTCATCAATTATAACAAAGGTATCACACCATCACAAGTTGTACACAATAAGGAAAAGTGGGGAGGGGATATATGCTTTCCGATCAATTCTCCTATAAACCTAAAACTTCTCTAAAAATAAAGTCCATTCATTTAAGTATATAAAAATTAAATAAATATATACAACTTCAAGGAAAACTCATGTGAAAAAATTAATATTTTGCCACATGCAATACACTTTGATTAGCACCCATTTAATTTTCCCAGCAAGCTGTGATGTGGGAACTGTTATTATGTCATTTCTCAGATGAAGAAATTGAGGCTCAGAGAGGCCAAGTCATTTGCCCAAGCCAAAACTCCCATTTCTTTGACTTCCCATCATCCTCCCTCCGTAAGACCTGCTCCCTCCACCTTCCACTGACGGAGGTTTGCCTTCACCAAAACAGGGCTCCTGTTCCCTCCCAGAAGAGCCTGCATGCACGTAGCTGGGTGTCAGGCTGCGTGGATAAAGGCTCACAACAGCCTCATGAGAGACACTCCAAGGTCACGTGTCACCTAGCAAACTAGCCCCTCAGCCTCCCCGTGCAGTGCTCCTTCATCCACAGAGCACTCGCTCAGAACAGATCAGTTCCCCTGCACCAACCAACCAACACACAGACACACACACACACACACACAACCCCTTTCACTTTGTCATTGACACTCTAACACACAGGCTTGGAAGGTCCAGGGGACAAGAGGCCCTTCAGCACTCACACAAGCCAGCATTTCTCACCAAGAACAGAGGGTCATTCGGGGACATTTTTTTTTTCCTGGAGATTGTCAAGACCTCCTTCAAAATGCATAACCACACCTGCACATTAGCTCAAGGCATCACTTTCCCTGCTCTCTGTAACCCCTGGAGGGGAACTGAAGGAATGTATCAAATTCTTAATTTAAGGAAAAAATCCCTGGCGCCTGCATGTGGTGAAAGGGCCATTTCGTATTTTGGAGGCGTTACGAAGAAAGTCACTGCCTGGAAAATTCTGACTGACTGCGGTTCCTGGGATGCGGGGCCTCCCTGTGAAAGAAATAGGGCCTGATCCAGCTTGGTGTTTAAAGAACATAAATGCAGGCCAGGGACAGTATGACGTCTGACTGTCGGGGCTGTGGACCATCCATTACCTTATGACAGGGTGAGATGACTCGGAACCTACTGGATTTTATTAAATGTGCTGGCTCTGTTCCACCATAAGGGGTGGGGACAACACTGGGGACTGGGGCGGGCAGCCTCAAAAGCTGTCAATGCCTTTAAAAATGAGGTGTCCCTGGGCTTCTATCCCCCGCCCCCCGGAAGGTCCCACCAAAATCCAGGGCTTAGACAGGCCCTACCGTTTCCTGGCTGTGTGATCCCGGGTATACTACCTAACCTCTCTGAGCCTTCTTTTCTTCCTCTGAGAAAGATTGACAAATGATGACAGGCTCTAATGATAACACAGGTCAAACACGTGGTACATGAAAATGTTCAGTAAACATTAGTAATTTCATGGTGATGGTGATGGTGAGAGAGCTAGGTAGGTTCTTACAGATGCTCTCATCCAATCCTCTCATTATGCAGATGGGAAATTTGAGGCCCAGAGAAGGGAAGTGACTTGCCCACGATCACACAGCAAGCTGGAAGACCTGGGACTAGAACCCATTTCCTTGTTTCTTAGACCAAAGCTTTCTCCTCTGCGCACACTGGTCACCCACTGAGAATATCTCAGATAGGTAAAGACTATGCCAACAGCCATGTGAGTTCTGTACCAGAAGCCAGGCCTGGAACAAGGAAAGGCTGGTGTGTCCCCTTCCTCCAGCTCACCTAGAGTTCCTGCTCAGCTCCCCTAAGGGCTGGGGTCGGCCTCAGCCCCTCTGTGTGAGCAAGTGGTTGAAAGAAAGCAAGGAGAGTAGAAGGGAAGCCTTCTGCCTTGGGCTAGATGTCTCCATTCCTAGAGAAGCCAGCAGGAGGAGGCCAGGGTGGATGGGTGGGTGGGTCATCAGCCCTTCAACCCAGCCCCACCTTCTTAAACTCCACTCCAAACGTTAGCCCTTTGCTGCTCAGGCCTCCTGGTAGGCGCCTCTGGTCTTCAGGACTAAACCAGACATTGAGCCTTTGCAGGTGTTCTGCACAGACACATCCACAACCTACAAGAGGGGCATTGTCCGCAGGGGTGGCATTATCCAGGGTCCCCCAAAACCACTCCTTCATGTCCCTTTCTGAGTCCTTCTGAGTGGGCAGCTGTCAATACTACCCTCCTATCTTGGGAGTACAGATGGGTCAAGGCCCTATCCCTGTGAGCAGAAGGGGAGGAGATCTAGGTAAGTGCCTGGCTGGGTTTACTGGGGTTTGGAGAGCATGATTAGCCTGTGTTCCTTTCCTAAAGGTAGCCATCGTTATCAGCCCCCAGGAGCCTCTCCCGAGTGGAACCAACCTTGTTGTATATCACAGGACCCCATCAGTACCCGACCACAGCTGGGTCAAGAAGGGAACACCTGACTCAAAGACAGTTCTCACCCACTGGCTGGCCAGCTGTCCTTTGAACAGGCCACAGTCATATGGAGGGATTTGAACTAAGAGATTTGGAGTCAGCAGCTGTGTAGTTGGTGGGGAAAGGTGGTGTGAAGGTAGGGCTGCTTAGAGAGTCATGTGATCCCAGGAAGCTAAAAGAAGGTGAACAGTTTTACAGGGGTGATAGAGGGTTGGTGCTGATGAAGGTGGGAAGGAGGAATCCCAGAGGGACCTCTGCAGAGCGCTGAGACAGGAATGCAGACCAGATGCTCAGATTAATGGAAATCAATATTAATTAGGGTTCCTCTCCCCAGCAAGGTGGGAAGAGTCCCAAAAGGGCACAAAAACAGAAGCTCCAAGGCCACCACAGTGTCCACAAAGCAACGAAAGCTAAAGGTATTCATGAAAGAGGTTGGCATCAATCCCTAGGAAAGGAGATCCCTGCAAGGCCCCCAAATATAAAAGGAGTAGGTCCCTGGGGTTGAGAATTGATGAAAACAAGAGAAATTCTCTCAAACCCTGAACCAGAGCTCACCCAGGAGCTAAAGGCCATGGCTTCCTCACCTCTGGCTGCTGTTTTCCAGCACCTGGTGGGTATCTCTTTCCTGTGGAAAGTAGCAGACATTTGGAAGTTTAATTTCTGAAAATACATCAGAAGGGCAGGAGAGACACTTCTGCCTCCTTCTTGTGTTTAGAACGAAGACTTGTTGAATGGTCTCAGCTGGGGCAACAGAGAAGGGAGGCTTTTTGCAATGAGAAGCTGCTGTGGGTGATTGGGCAGCACAGAAAGCCAGAGGGACCCCCTGAATTATCACTGCTAATGAAGTTAATTAGGGAGGAAGACAGGAAGGAGGGGACAGATGGCCTAAAGAAAAGTTATCTGGCTGAAAAGTCATCAGCGAAGACATGACTCCGGTCTTGGGGTAGGTCTTAGGTAGCTATGCCCAGCAAACTGGGTCACATCCATACCATCCAAGGCTCTGGGGCTGGAAAGAGCCCAACCCAGTCCCAAAAGCTAATCCACGGGTTCTAAACAGAGGAGGATCAGATGCTGGAAACATCCCCCCGCCCCCCAAATTCTACAGTCAATATGGACAAAGTGAGGAAACGTCCTGGGAGCTGCTGTGGGAAATCTACTCAGGTAGTCTGGGTAGCCTGCTTCCTCCTCCCTGAGGCCTTGGGGTGGGAGTGGGGGGTGTGCTGAGAACACCAGGAGATCAGCAGAGAAGGGAGACTGGGCTCTGGAGGGCCCCAGAAGCGATACATGTAAACTCAATGATCTGATTCAGACACTGCTCCTCCTCCCTCTCTTCGGGGGCTTGGGGATGAGAGAAGAGCTAGACACAGGACTCGGGATCCATGAGGATACGGAGAGAAAGGAGAGGCTTCTGCAGAGCTCACAAGCTTGGGGGACAGGCTGGACTTGAAGACTTTCCTTATTTCCAAACATGAGGTGCCACACTCTGGGCAGAAAAGAGGACAACCCTTGGCTCTCTTCCTTCTTCGTGTGCCTCATCCAGACAATGCCTTAGCCCCAGCCATTCCCAAGGCCAGTTCTCGCCAAGCAGATCTGCTGCGAGCTGGACAAGGCAGCCAGGCGTAGGACCACATATCTCCTTTACACAAGTGGGGCTCGATGTATGTCTGAGCGAAGCACCTGCTTGCAGGGCATGGGAGAATGCATTCTTAGTGTTTGGTGACCAGCGGGACCCCATTAGGAGACACTGAGCTGCAGGATTATCCATGGATCTCGCCACTTCAGCTGCGTTCCCCAGGACAGCCATCTGGAGAGGCCCAGAGACGTCGGGATGGTGAGGGCTGCTGTGCCCGCAGCCTACTAAGCCATGCCCATGGGTGATCAGCAACATGGAAGAGACGTGCCTGGGTCGGCTCCCTGCAGGCACCATCCATCTCCCTGGACACCAGGAGACCATTCCCCATGATGTGATCAGAATCCCATTCTTAACCACCACCTCTGGTTCCATTCAACCTCCCTCTTTGTGCTTCAGCCTTGGGCTCATGGGTGGCTTGGCTCTGAACTTTCTGACAAGCACCTGCCTACGCCCAGAAAGGCTGACCCTCTCCCCCGTTCCAGGAGGCTTTTCCAACGTCTGTCTGTCTCTTCCACTTACTCATTGCACCCATCTTGGCTAGAATGGGACCCTAGGTAGCAGTTCCCTCAGATCAAAGGCAGGCACAATCTCATGGAGGACTCTCCATCCAGCCAAATGACATGGCCAGCAAGCGTCCAGAGCTTTGCAGATTCCAACTCCACTTGGCCTGCCTTCGGGTCCACGTGGCCCGCCTTCGGGCCCACGTGATGATTTGCCCCATGACACTCCCTCATCTTCCCCAGGAGGTTGAGACCCATCCCCCAGCCACGGCCCATTGGCTTCCCCTCCCGAGAATGACGGTAACAAGAAAGCCATCACCTCTCAAAAGGCTAGACAAGCCAGACACTGTGGCAAGTGTTTCATATAAATCACTCAGGGAATTTTCACAATTGCCCTGAGGATAGGCATTTTCCCCATTTTACAGGTGACAAAACTGAGGCTCGTATAGATTCACCAAAGGGCACCCAGCTAACAAGTGGCCGAACAAGAATTCTAACTCATGCCTATTTAACTCCGAAGATAGGGCTGGTCACCCCAGTCTAGATGTCCACCCATGCCCTGAAACTCCCACAGAAGGGGTCAGGCCTTTCAACATTTCATGCCCACATCGCCACTTCCTGCCCCTGCAGAACTTTGCCTCAAGCAGATCTCTCCCCTGCCGCATCACTAAATCTCGGGGTCTACATTCAGTGCCAGTAGGCACCCCACAGATATCTGACAACAAAGGGTTGAAAGGGCT
>RCUC01054884.1:0-12111 GCA_003697995.1 Taxidea taxus jeffersonii | reverse complement strand
ACTACTGGAAGTATTCAGGGATTGCAAACTCATCTGCTGGGAATATTATAGAGCTATTGGTATTTGAACTCAATGGATTATTTGTTTATTCATTCCACATATATGTATGGCATGACAGGGACTCTTAGGCACCAGAGAGCTATCTAGGATTCAATGGAACTTTCCATGGGTAGTCCTTCTTGCCCTCATATCTTGACCTTTGAATACTCTTCCTTTTGCCTTTTTATCTGATAATTCTTAAATATCCTAAGTGTCACAGTTTAAATGAGTTTTATTCAGGTAAACCTCCATAGTCCCCAAAGCCTGTCTTAAAAGCATAGATCACTATATATCACTTACTATTATAGCTACCATGAAGTTTATAGGATGACTGACAAGAGGAATGGTTGACTACTACTGATTACCCAATCTCCATTCTTCTCCATTCACATGCAATAGATTTTTAGCTGACCCCAGAGCCAGCAGGTGAAAAAATCACATCTTCCAGCCCTCTTGCAGCTAGCCACATGAGACCATGTGGCTATATTCTTATCAAAGGCATATGAGTAGATGAATGTATGATCTTCTCAGGTCTTTTCCACATATATTATTGTGTATATGGTCTCTTCTCATGAACTCTCCCTTTGCATTAATTGAAATATGGCAAAAATTGGGGCAGACTTCTTGGGTCTATAAGTGTTGAGGGTGATCCTACCAGTCTATGAAAGAAATAAACATTTTCTAATTTATTTTTCTTTCTCCCTTTCTTTCTTTCTCTCTCTCTCTTTTTTGGCAGAGAGAGAGAGAGATCACAAGTAGGCAGAGAGGCAGGTAGAGAGGAGGAAGCAGGCTCCCTGCTGAGCAGAGAGCCCGATGCAGGGCTCAATCCCAGGACCCTGTGATCATGACCTGAGCCAAAGGCAGGGGCTTAATCCACTGAGCCACCCAGGTGCCCCAATTTTCGAATTCATTTTTCTATATATTTTTTTAAGATTTTATTTATTTATTTGTCAGAGAGAGAGAGAGAGAGAGAGCAAGCACAGGCAGACAGAAAGGCAGGCAGAGGGAGAAGCAGGCTCCCTGCTGAGCAAGGAGCCCGATGTGGGATTCGATCCCAGGATGCTGGGATCATGACCTGAGCCGAAGGCAGCTGCTTAACCAACTGAGCCACCCAGGCATCCCCCATTTTTCTATACTTTGATGTCTCTTTGTTATAGAAGCTTAGTCTGTTCCCTGACAAGTACAAGAGATTATGTTTATATAGCTTACTTTTGTTTCTCCAGCTAACAAACTGGAGATGGCATATACGAGGTGTTCAATAATTATTTACTAAATAAATGAATGAATAAATTGGTATTATCAAGATGAGCAGTATAATTATTCTGGCGAAAGAATGGCCAGTAACCTGATTAATGTCTGAACCACAAAAAAATGATTGAGCTTGTTTACGCCTTGAAAACACATAACCTGATGATTATATACATAGTTGTACATACAAATATATATATATAGTATGCATAGATTTATATCTATAACTTACCCTAGAGGAAATTAGTTAATTATTTAAGGGCTGAGAAATAAGTGGGAATAACTGAATGCCTAGGTCCAAAGTGGGAGCAAAAGACAACGTTTAGCAAGTTTTTGAAGTCTTACTGTTTGGTTATCTTTTTTATATATGTAAGCTCATATTTGGGTAAGCTCAATCTGTGAATTAGCTCCCTTTTTTAACTGGCCTCTATTACTTCCTTCTAAGTCCGCTAATGTTTTTAAGCATTCACAGGCTTATCCAAGATCTAGTTGACCAAGTTGTTTTACTCTTAAGGCTACGTTTTATCCTCTAAATATAGTTTATTCATTCTTCATAATCTATCTTTAGCAGGTGTTCTTCTCGCCAATGCTGGTCACAGCTACTTCTATGCAATTACTTCCTTCATCAATCAATCCATTTACTTATCTGACAAAAATCTTAAAATGATTATGCTGATGTAGGCAGGGGAACTCTGCAATGTAATGAATTCTAAAATAGAAATATGCACAATTCACTGTAGCTGCTGAGCATTAGGGGAATCCTTACTCTTCCCTGAGGTGGTTTCCTCTCAACTGAAGTGAAAGCAGTTAGGTCTCTTAAGGCCAGGGCTTGAAAGTTCCAGAATATCACTTCTACCACAGGTTATTGTGGTAGGAGCCAGGCACCAGGTAGGCTTTGATTCCAGCAGGTGGGAAATCCCTTCACCTCTTGTTGTGAGAAGTGGTCTGTAGGTGGGGAGGGGAGTGTGGTTGCCATTCACCCTCATGATTTGCCGGGCACTGTCTACCCTAGACATCCAGAAGTTCGACTCCCAGTATTTCATAAAACTGTGCTTCAGTATTCATTTTCTTCCATTTCTCTCTCTTTTTTTTTTTCTCTCTAGAGAGAGAGAGCAAGCATAGGCAGACAGAGAGGCAGGCAGAGGCAGAGGGAGAAGCAGGCTCCCTGCCGAGCAAGGAGCCCGATGTGGGACTCGATCCCAGGACGCTGGGATCATGAACTGAGCCGAAGGCAGCCACTTAACCAACTGAGCCACCCAGGCGTCCCCATTTCTCTTTTTATTAACCACATTTTTTTTTGTAGATTGGATCCCATTGTTTACTTTCTGTAACTATCATATTTCCTTATTACTTAAATTATCTTAAAATATAGATATTTTTTAACTTTTATTTTTCTCTCTTGAAATTTCCCCATGTTCCTAATAAGGTGTTCAACTTCTTTTGTGTTTTGCTTCTTGATGTCTTTATTTTCCTCCTTTATTTACTTTCTGGCATCTGCCCATCCAACATTTTAAATGTCATGTTTTTCTTTGAGCTCTACTTTAACTACAAGTTTCCCTCAGCTTACAATGGGCCTAAGTTCCAACAAACATATTTTAAGTTGAAAATATCATAGGTCAGGCGCCTTGGTGGCTCAGTTGTTAAGCGTCTGCATTCCGCTCGGTCATGATCCTAGGGTCCTGGGATCGAGCCTCATATCATGCTCCCAGGAAGCATGCTTCTGGGAAGCCTGCTTCTCCCTTTCTTACTCCCCTTGCTTGTGTTCCCTCTCTCACCATGTCTCTCTCTGTCAAATAAATAAATGCAATCTTAAAAAAAAGAAAGAAAATATAAGTTAAATGCGCTTAATACACCTACTTACTAAACAGCATAGCTTAGCCTAGGGTACCTTAAATATGTTCAGAACACTTACATTAGGCTACAATTGGGCAAAATCATCTAATCATCTAAATAAATCATCTAATGCAAAACCTACTTTCATAACAAAGTGTTGAATATCTCATGTAACTTATTGACTACTGTGCTAAGGGGGAAAAGCAGCATGGTTGTATCTGTACAGAGTGGTTACAAGTGTATCAGCTGTGTAGCTTCCTGATCACGTGGTTGACTGGGAGCTGCCACTGGCTGTCCCTGCCCAACATAATGAGAGAGCATCCTGTCACAAATGGAAAAGACCCAAATTCAAATTTCAAAGTATGGTTTCTACTGAATGAGTATCATGTCCTCACCATCCTAAAATTGAAAAATCATAAGTTGAATGACCATAAATAAGGACCAAATGTACTATAAATAATATATCCAAGAGATCCTTTCACAAATCCCTTTGAGTTACTAGGGAATATCTTCAGGCATGTTCTCCAACTATTTCCTAGTGGTGGTATTTTTTCACACCTGTATTTTTCAATGGCCACTTTCTTTTGCCATTCCTTCTTCTCTTTCCGAGTCATATTTGTGTCTACATACTATGTTGTATCCTTTTTGAGTATTTGAAGGCATCATCAATTTTTGGAAGAACATTGTGAGAGAAGAGTCAGGACATGAGGAAGCTTACTTGCCCTCAGTGGGATGTTCTTCAATGCAAGGTTTTATGTCTATGCATAAATAAAATCCAGTTAAACTTTCCTTATATTGTCAGCCGGTAAACATCAGCAGATGGTCACAGCTTGTAAATTCCATATTCTGTACTCTGCTTCCTCATTGCCGAGATGACACACTGCACACTTCCTGTCTCCTCCTAGACATGTGTTTTTGGTATACACTCCACCACAGTCTTCCATGTCCTTCTCTCTTCTGTCTTCTTCCTCCCTCTCTCATCGCCCTTCTTTGTCCTCAGGTTTTTCCCACAGGCAGCAACATGCTCCAAAGTCATTTTCCCAAACAGTAAGTCAGTAGTTTTATCCCTTGGGGACATGCAATACACTTGGTGAAATCTGTGCTTTTCCACTGTTTTCCCTAGTGGTCTCTTCTAATGTTTTCATTTAACCTGGTTGTTTTCTTATATCCTGAAGTTCAAATTTCTGTAATAATCAGTAATATCAATATTTTAAGAGCTTCGATTACTTCTTGAAGTATTGTAGAGTACAGCATCAGAATAAATCTTCTCTTCTCATATATGTATGGATGGATTTAGATATACATTACATATAAATCTACATATATATCACATAGGTAAATGTTTACCTATGTGGCATATTCACTTACAAATTATAAAAGCATCATATATATAATATATATACAACACACACTAAATATATAATGTAAGTGAAAGAAGGCACAAAATGTCTGAGTCCTATTCAAAGAAAAAGAAAATAAACATTCAGTACCCAACATCCACCTTAAGAAATAGAATATTAACAGTACCGTTGATGCCACTGTGTGTTTTCATCAACTGTATGCTCCTCTCCCATGGGCAAATGTAAGTGTGTCCTGAGATTGTATCATTAGTTTACTTGTTTTTTACTTATATCCTACATGTCTGCATACGTGCACAGATTCATACATATACATAATCTTTAAATTGTAAATCATTTACTTTTACTTATCTTGGCCTTTGTAAAAATTAAATGATTCAGGGTGTCTGGGTGGCTCATTCAGTTAAGCATCTGCCTTCAGCTCAGGTCATGATCCCATGGTCCTGGGATAGAGTCCCATACTGGGCTCCCTGCTCAGCGGAGAGTGGTCTTCTCTCTCTCCCTCTGCCCCTCCCCCACTCATGCTCTTGTTTGCTCTCTCTCTCAAATGAACAAATAACAAAATCTTAAACAAATTAGATGATTCAGTAAATACTCTTCCACAGTTGCTTTTTCTTTACTTTCTTTTTCATACCTGTAGCTGTCGTTTACTCATTTTCATTCATTTTATAATTTATGTAAGAGGTTTTCAAGTATCTATGAAATCACAAGGTTATAAAGCATGTACATCTTCAAATTTGCACATTTAAAACTAAGTGTTTGTTACAGTGGTTGTAGCAAGGAACATCACAGCAGTAGCCGAGAGTTCTTGTTCCTCACCAGCCTTTGGGTCATAGCTTTAATTTTTGTTTTCCTTATTACTAATAAGGCTAAATATTCTCTCACATATTTAGAAACCATTTATTTCCCACTCACTATTGTATAAAACCTTCCTAACTCTATTTGTTATTTTTTCCACTTTTCAGAGGGTTTATAAATATGTGTATGTTTATATCTGTGAACATATGTGTATAAGTATTTAGATATTACTTCTGCATTGGTCATATATGTGACAAGTTTATACTCCAAGTTTGACTCACCTTTTCATTCTTAACACAGTATGTTTCAATGAACAGAAGTTGATATTTCTAATGCAGTGAAAATTCTTCTATCCTACCCAATGAATTTATGCTCCTATTTATTCATCTAAAATTTAAATTTCCTCCTTTTACATTTAAATCCCTATACTAAATGGAGTTAATGTTTGTTAATTGAAATTGAAATACAATTTAATTCTTTGTCATCTGATTAATTACCCTGGCAGTTTCCCCCATTGATCTGCTTTGCCAGGTCTACCATGAATTATGTCTCCCACATATCCACATATCTGTTCTATTGGTCTATCATGGCTCACCACTGCACTATATTAAACTGAATAGCTTTAACACCTATGTTCATATCTAATGATACAAGTTCTTCATTTGGTCTTTCTGATGATCATCTCTGTCCTTCATCTTTGTGGTCCTCTTTCTTCTATCTCCCTCCCCCAACTTATTCTTCTCCCATCTCTTTCCTTCTTTCTTCTTCCCTTCTCTTCCTCCACATCACTCCATTCCCTTTTTCTCCTCTTCTTACAGTTCATTCTATTTCTTTTCTCCATCTCACCTTTTCTCCTCCTTTCTTCTTTATTCCCAGATGCCCATTCCATTAATTTATCCTTGAAATCAGTAAGAACTGGCTTGCCACTCAAATAAATGTCAGCTGAGTGGGAGATAAAAACATGAGTGAGATTTGAGTTTGAGGAGAAATCACTTCCAAGATGAATAAATCCAAAAGGAGAGGGAAACAGAATCCATAAATGATTCTCATAGTAGACAGCATTTTTGTTAGAGCTTTAAATGACAGGTCTCTTTTAGAGTGCACATCTCTACAGTCAAAGCCTTCTAAGCAGGAGAATACACTGAATTAAGTTCTAGGGACATAAAAGGTAGATGAGAGTGAGTAGACAGTTCAGCTAGTACATAGGGTGTAGATGGTAGGGTGTCAAGTCACCACGAGAGTGACATTAATGACCTTCTCTTGTGAACCATTGGAGAACCACAAAAAGATAATGTTATGATCAGAGATGTATTTTAGGAATGTTACTGGACAGTAAAGTTTTGGATAAACAAAAGATGAGAGTAAATGACATCCAGGATACCATAAATTGATAGTGAAATAGTCTAGTCAAAAGGTAGTAAGAGGGGACGCCTGGGTGGCTCAGAGGGTTAAGCCTCTGCCTTCAGCTCAGGTCATGATCTCGGGGTCCTGGGATCGAGTCCCGCATCGGGTTCTCTGCTCAGCAGGGAGCCTGTTTCCCTCTCTCTCTCTCTGCCTGCCTCTCTGCCTACTTGTGATCTCTCTCTGTGTCAAATAAATAAATAAAATCTTTAAAAAAAAAAAAAGGTAGTAAGAGCTTCTACAGGGCTTTGATAGCAGGTATCAAAGTAATGGATACTTGCCAGGTCCTTTGAAAAGGAGAATCAACTAGTTTTGGTGATCCTTGGCAGTGAGGGGGAGTAATAAATCAAAGACAACACAGAAGACTTTATCCTGGAACACTGGGAGATTTTCAAGTCCATTTACCAAGGCTAAAGGGGAATACTCAGTACTAAATTGAAAATGTAAGTTTGGTCCCTCAGAGCAGTAGTTGATGTCATACATTTTGGTTTAGAGGCCAATATTTAGGTCTCTTGGTGTATCATGGCTCACCACCACACTATATTAAACCAAAGAGCTTTAACATATCTGTTCATACCTGGTGACAGAAGTTCTTCATTTGGTCTTTCTGATGATCATATATAAGGCCTCTAAAACAAAATGTTTGACACAAATAGCACCATCCATAAAGGAAAAAACAATCATACATTTTAATACATTAAAAGTAAGAACTTTTGTTCATTGAAATATACCATGTTAAAAGTAATACTATATTGTAGAGGAAGCTAAGGAAAAATTCACTTCATCAATGAATATGGTCAAAATTGGTGTCATCATTCTATAATAAGGAAAAAGGCTAGCAGGACCTATTGTCATTGGGGAAATCAATGTCTTTCTTCTAGGTCCAATGCTCAGTTCTAGACCATGATATTGAAGAAAGAGGAGCAGGCTGCTGGTGTCTCTAGGTTCAGGTTAGTGGGCAACAGGGATGGAGGAATCAATGTGAATAGCATCATATGCTATAGAAGTCAAATAGCATAAGACTAAAAGACGTCATTAAATTTGACAATCCTGAGGTTATTTAATTTGGAAAGGCTGGTGTCAAGAGTTGATTTCGGGATAGACATTAAATTTCAAAGATTTGAAAAGCTGGTAACAAATGAAGACATCTAGACAGCTGATTTATGCCACTATTTTGAGAATTTGGAGTTGATCAAGAGGAAGCTATGATGGGAGGACCTGGGGGGAATGGTAAAGAAGAAAATTGTTCTTAGAATGGGAGAAAACCTTTTTGTAGTTCAGCGAGAGCAAGAGAAGAAACACATTTGAAGTAGAGGCTGATAAGGTTGTTGAGAGGATGTGAGGCCCTGTGACAAAGGACACAGAGGTAAAGGGGCCCTATGGAAAAAAGGACTGAGAAGCAACACATCATACCCAAGAAGAGGCCAAAGGAATTAAGACAGAGGGATTCTGAGTTAGGAGAAGGCTTGCCAAGGAGACACGTGGAATCATCCTGCTCTCAGTGAAGCAGAAGGAAGAGTCATCTGCTTTGAGTAGTAAGGGGGCGGATGGACTTGATGCTGGAGACTCACAAAGGATTGCAGACAATAGCTTTGCAAAATGTGATAGAGATTTAATCACTGATCTGTGGTGGGATCCACAAGCACACATCTATTTCTCTATTTCTCTCTCTCTCTTTTTTTTTATTATCGCTGTTGATTTGCTGTTATTGTTACATTTGTTCATAATTTCAGAGATTTACTCCCCTAATAATATCAGCACTGAGTAGTGGAGGGAAAGATTTTGGTTTTCTGCCTCAGTGCTTATAGAATATGTTAATAGGCAAAAATAGAAATCAAAGCCATCCCTCTCTCTCTCTCTTTTTAATGTGAAATTACAGAGTACCCGTTTAAAAAACAAGTTTTCCTTTAACTCTAGAGGCAGACCTAAATCTTGAGGGGTATAAAAAAAGGCTTCACACGGGAAGCTGGATTTTTAGGCTAATGAATACAACTCTATTTTTGATACTATGCTGTGTGTTTATATAAAATCGAGGAGCATTTTAGGTCAATTAGTGGCTTGCAAACCCTATACTTTTTCCAGCAAGGGCTAAGCTTGACGAACTTGAGAAGTTAATACAGAAAAGCGTTGGCAGTGAATAATGTGGTTGGCTTGATTCAAGGCAACAAAGCCTTAGCATAAATTAGCTTCTATTTGTTAAAAGAAAAACAAATTCTGTTTGTTTTTGTAATACAGTTTGTTAGTTCTTTTAATTTGGGGGAAAATTTGGGGAATTCCAGTACTCAGAGAAGTGAGAGGCTTAGGCCGGCATGAGCCAGGTCCTGTGTAAACACCCACACGCGTCTCCCTGAGTACACCTCGGTCAGCGGCAGCAGGGCGGGCCTGTTATGGCTGGACCTCAGCTGAACCACGAGTGCCAGCCGGGCGATGACTGCTGTGTGAGCCACACTACATTATTCAGACCACCAAAAGGGAGCTTCTGGCACTGTCCCCACCGGCCTTTCGTCTTGACTTTCATGTTGTGGCGTGACAGACCAAGATCTAGAGAGTGCTACTGCAGCGGTGGAATTTGAAGACTGAGTCCTCTGCCTTAGTTCTGCAGGTAAGAAAAGCAAAGATCGTACCCATAGCTGGGCGTCCTCAAAGCAGATCAGTATCATCCTCGACAAGGTCAGTTCCCAAGTTGAAGGCTGTCTCGCAGGAACTGCGTCATCCGTAGCCGCCTTTGTGTGGCTGGTCACGTGACCAGAACAACAGGAAGCCAGGCGCTTTTTTGGCTCCAATCCAGAGACGATGACCTACGTGAAACTCAAAGGACTCGCAGCCCAGCCAATGGTAACTCCTCCTAAATTCAGAATTCCCATGATCATTCGGCACTTCACTGGTCAGCGGTGTCTATGCAGGCCTCAGCGGCAGCTCCTGGCTAACACAACACTTGGTGCTCCTGGGGTAGCTCCATGTGGTTGTTGCTACATTTTACTTCTGTTGATGAGTTGGGGCAATTTCAAGATCGATGGGATAACAGTTTCTTTAGAGGAAGTCTACAATTCCTGTTAGCTCAATGTTTTTGCTTAGGGACCACAGAGCTCTCTCAGGTTTACAATGCACTTGATTCTCGGGACAACACTGAAGCGTGGTGGCCGAAATTGCTAGTTGTCTCCCATTTCTATGTGTTTTTTACCCCCCTATAGCAATGGAGTTTCTGTATTTGTCAGGCTTCACCAGAGAAACAGAACCAATAGGATATAGATATAGATAAGAATCATTATGAGGTATAAATAGATGTAGATGTGAATAGGGGCGCCTGGGTGGCTCAGTCAGTTAAGCATCTGCCTTTGGCTCAGGTTCATGATCCCAGGTTGGTGGGATTGAGTCCCACATCAGGCTCCCTGTTTATCCTCTGTGTGCACTGTTTCATCTCTCACTCTCTTTCTCAAATAAATAAATACAATGTAACAAAAAATGGTGTAGATGTAGAGATAGAGATTGGTTCACAAGGTTATGGAAGCCAGGAAGGCCCATAATCTGCCACCTGCAGGCTGGAGAATGGGAACAGTCAGTGGAATAATTTAATCCAAGTCCAAAGGCTTAAGAACCAGGAGTTCTGATGTCTGAGGGTAAGAGAAGATGGATAGTTTTGTTCTCTTGGGTCCTCAATGGATGGGATGATGCCTGCCTATATTGGTGATAGCGGATCTTGTTAACTTAGTCAACTGAATCAAAGGTTAATCTCTTCCAGAAATATCCTCACAAAGAATCCCAGAAATACTATTTTGCCAGCTGTTTGGGCATCCCTTAGTCCCAGAGGGTTGACACACAAAATGAACAATCACAATCCCTAGTTTTGATATGAACACAAAGACCACATGTGCTCCTTTTTTTTTCCGCCTAGGTGTGGCCACATAGCTAAATTCTGGCTACTGGGATAAGAGTGAAGGCAATGAAATGTGGGGAGAATCCACGTGTTCTGCTTCTGCATTATGCCATGGAAGGGCAGTGGCACACCCTCCTCCCCTTCTCACTTTCCACTAGAATGTAACATGAATAACACCAAGCTTGAGAAACTCTCTTCTAGGTGATTTAGACTTATCAGTGAATAATGAATGCAAAAGAGTGTTAAAAATGTTAATAATCCTGTGACCTTGGGCACATTAATTTAATCATTCTAAGTTTGTTTCCTCAACTTAACTTTGAGATACTTATCATTGCCTTGAGGGATAGAATTCACATCGGAGGGGATGGATACAAAGTGCCAATCCCAGTCACACTGTTATCAACAGCAAGTGGAGCCTGGTTTGTTGTGAGCTGCAGAGTGGGAAAGACTAGGGAAAGGTGGAGAGGCCACTGACACTTGGGACCTGCACCATGACCAGCATTGGAAGGTTTTCCTCTCTTCTCTGAGACCACTGCGGGGGTTTCCTTAGTGAATAAGACAGGACTTTGTGGTCAGTGCTGGAACTCTTTGTCCTGAATTCACAGTAACAGGAAGAGTGACTCAATAGCCAGCCTCAAAGGATGGAGAAGCTGAGTCTGGTTTGGAACTTCCTCCCTCAAGTCAGGATAGGACTGGAAACCAGAAGATGATAGCGGAATGTTTGCATGATTCATAGAGACCAGTGGGCCCAGCTAAGGCAGTGGGGGGTGGGAAACGAGGCAAGGGAACAACAGGGTGCCTGCAGCATGGATTTATGAGCCTGGTGATGGGAGCTCAGTTTTAATAACCAATGGACCTATGCTTGAATCCAGATCTCTATTACTTAGCAACTGTTACTGATACCAATTTCCACGTCTTTAAAGTGGGGATAATAACTACCTATTGAGGACTGTTAATAAGAGCCTTCATGTACTGAGTTCTCATTATGAGTCAATCACTCTTATAAAAATTTTTGTACATTTTATCGGGTAGCCTTCACAACCCTGGGATGTAAGAACTCACGTGATTTCTAGGTTGCAGTAGAGACAACTGGGGCTTGGAGAGGTCAAAGAATAGGACCACCATCAAACTCTACTTGGTGGAGTTTGGTTGCTTTTCCGCTTAGGATCAAATGAGAAAATCTAAAGTACTTAACACAGTGCTTGCCTTGAAGAAATGGTAACTTTTAAAATGTTGTCCCAATTATGGAGATGAAAAAGATTGAAGCTAAGAACAGTGAAGTAACTTTCTCCGTATGACTGGGTTAGCAGGATAAGACCTGAGTTTTCAGCTGCAAAGCCTTTACCTATCCCACGCTCTGCTTTGCACCTCAAGAGTGTCCAGTTGCTTGAAGCAGCCCCCTCACCCAGAACAGAGCAGCCACGTTCAACCAGCTCTCAGAAGTTAAACAGAATGCCCGAATTCTTAAGGACACGACCTTATCCTTCTTAGAGAGGATGTTTTTGTTGTTTGATGCATCTTAAACACAGCAGCCAAGAGCAGTCTCTGTCCCAGTGCCGC
>RCUC01054875.1:0-21574 GCA_003697995.1 Taxidea taxus jeffersonii | reverse complement strand
GGTGACTCAGTGGGTTAAAACCTCTGCCTTCAGCTCAGGTCATGATCCCAGGATCCTGGGATTGAGCCCTGCATCAGGCTCTCTGCTCAGCAGGGAGCCTGCTTCCTCCTCTCTCTCTCTGCCTGCCTCTCTGCCTACCTGTGACCTCTGTCAAATAAATAAATAAAATCTTAAAGAAAAAAAGATGATGACAACCTTCCTTCAGGTATCTCTGCATCCTGACACCTTCATTCCGAGGATCTTGGCAATTATCCCTTTCAGTGTAAGACAGGATAAGTGTTGCCTGGTTTTATTTTGAACAGAAACTAAGGCACCAAGAGAAGCAATTGGAGCTGATGGATACCTTTAGCCCACATGTGTCTGAAATCCTTTTAGATGCAAGCTTTCCCATCAAACCTACTCAGAATCATGGTAGTCCACATCAATTTCTCCTTTTTCTAAAGCTTATAACGTGTTCGTTGTTCAGTTATGCACCTTGCTGTTGTTTCCTGTTTCTTGCGTTTAAGGTATGTTTCAGCTGACACCTACCTGAAAACTTATCAAGGCTGGGGACTCTATCTTGCACATTTATTTTCACTCCTCATATAAAACACCTGATGTTGGGGCGCCTGGGTGGCCCAGTGGGTTAAAGCCTCTCCAGAATTCTGCTCAGGTCATGATCCCAGGGTCCTGGGATGGAGCCCGCATCAGGTTCTCTGCTCAGCGGGGAGCCTGCTTCCCCCCACCCACTGCCTGCCTCTCTGCCTATCTGTGATCTCAGTCTGTTGAATAAATAAAATCTTAAAAACAAAACAAAACCAAAAACACCTGATGTTACATTCTGAGAAATAGTTGCTCAGGACCTGGAAGGTAATGAGTGGAAGAAAACCTAGCAGTGCACGCCCATCTCCAGGATAATGGGAGTGCCTATGTGTCCGAAGGGAGGTGGCTTTTCCTTGGGTGTGTTATCAACTAAGCATGCTTGACTTCATCCTATCTGGGTGCTGGTAAGTTTCAGCATGGAAGTTAATAGTGATCCCACCAAGATATACACAACTCCCCGCAGATCAGGCAGGTCTGTCCTTTACTTCTGGTCCTCATAATGCCAGGCTGTGGCCAATGGGAATCTGCTTTTTCCTTTTTTTTTTCTTTTTGAGAGAGAGAGAGAGAATGAGAGAGAGCATGAGAGGGAGAAGGTCAGAGGGAGAACCAGACTCCCTGCAGAGCTGGAAGCTGGATGCCGGACTCTATCCCATGACTCTGGGATCATGACCTGAGCCAAAGGCAGTGGCTTAACCAACTGAGCCACTCAGATACCCTTGCTTTTTCTTTCTAAGAAATTTTTGGTGATCCATGCTAAAAAAAAAAATGCCTTATGGCTCTAGATCACCCTGGCTCAATAAAAGTGAAACTAAATCTTAAAAAAAGTTTGCACCATTATATTCCAAAATTATTAGGTCAACCCAATGAGTATTCAGTGCAGTGGGAATTGGATATGCCTGCAACCAATGCTTAGCATATTTTCTTTCCTAACTTCTGATTTGTCCGGCAACAGGAACCCTTATCCTCTCATGCCCACCAATGATTCATAAATGCCTATATTCTCATGGAATGTACTGTTTACTTGGTTCATTACAGTGATTCTTTGCTTTTACTGCATCCAGTGGCGGCTTCTGCTTGTTTTGCAATGTAAGTCAAATTTCTTGGTAAATTTCCTTTCTCACCTAGGTCACAGTGAACTTAAGCCCATTATATATTCATGTTCAACTTCCCTTTTTCATAACTCATTTTGCCTTGCTGACTCTTACTTCAACTTTCCCTTCCCATATGAATGTCACATTTTTAGAACAGATATTTCTATATTTAACAACCTCTGGTCTTCACTTTGCCCTAAGGTCACAGAGCGGAGGGGCCAAGAATCAAATTTCAGGTGTTTGACACTGGTTCCAGGTCATGACTCTACTTCTATATGCCTTTGAACAAATGTTTCATCCCCCGTTTACACTTCATTTGCCTCCTCTGTGAAAAGGTAATATTTCCCTTACAGGTTCACGGAGAGGAGTAAAAGGATTAACACATTTCCAACCCTTAGCACCGTGCCTGAGACAGACCAAGAGTTCAGTAACTGTCAGTTGTGAGTATGCACCTTTCCTTCTACCTTTGGCAGCTCTGCCCTCTGTGGCTAAGGACTCCACCCTCGTCCTAATAAGGCAGGCTGATAGCATCTCACCAACTTAACCTAATGCTGGAACAGATGTAATGCTAACCAAAGGCTCATGGATTGTTTGTCGGTGATGTTTGGGTCATAGATGACATCAGTCCACATTTGTGTTGAAGGGAGGAATTATAATTGCCTCAACATGCCCTGTGTCCACTTCCTCAGGATGCTCTGAACGTGTTAATGCTGTTACCCCATTCCTGACCTTGACTTAGTATCAGCTCCCTTTGTAACCAACGCATGCCTCCTGCAGTCTCAAGCGATTCTAGACTTTCTCCTTCTAGATGATAGACATGTGGAAGGCTTCCTAGGGTTGTTCAGTCATCCACATCCTACCCCCGCCTCATTCAGGAAGTCCCGCCTCTTTGCTCCTGCAGAGACCACTGTCCCCACCCTACTCCTCCAGGGAGCCCCCCAGAATTTATCAGAGAAAGCAGATTTCCTCAGCATAGTTTAGGAACTCCTGAACTTGATCCTCAAATATTTCATGAGTGAATGAAAAACTACATTTAAGCTTCCAACAGTCAAATAGCAATTTAGGGAGCGTAGAGGCTGGATTACTAATGTGCTGAGTATGGAGTAGAGATTACATCCCATGGCAAATCTGAAGTAGAAGCAGGCAAAAACCCTGTATCAAGCATTATCCTGCTGGCTCCAGAGTTGGACTATTTCTTCTGTAGTTATAAACCACTTCCCATGCCTTGTTTTTGTTTTCTTTTTTTGATTACTATCTGATCCATATTCATGTCAAGCCTCTTAAGAGTTCTAGTCAGACTCACTTTTCTGCTGTAATCCTTTCCTATTAGTACCTGCTTATCAAGATGTCATTCTCATGCCATAAAGTTCTCCCTTCTAAAGTGTGCGATTCAATAGTTTTGAGCATGTGAAGCACTACCTGGTTCTGCGACATTTACATCGTCCTCAAGGAAAACCCCGTTTGCATAGTCAGTGACTCCCCATTTCCTCTTGCTCCAGACTCTGGCAATGATCTACTTTTTGTCTCCATGAATTTGCCTCTTCTTTTGAGTCTGGCTTCTTTCACTTGGCATAATATCGTCAAGAGCCATCCATGTTTTTAAAATTCCATTTCTCTTTCTGGTTAAATACTGTTCTTTCTTTTTTTTTTTTTTTAAAGATTTTATTTATTTGTCAGAGAGAGAGTGAGCACAGGCAGACAGAGAGGCAGGCAGAGGCAGAGGGAGAAGCAGGCTCCCTGCCGAGCAAGGAGCCCGATGATGGACTCGATCCCAGGACGCTGGGATCTTGACCTGAGCCGAAGGCAGCCGCTTAACCAACTGAGCCACCCAGGCGTCCCAAGGTTAAATACTGTTCTATTACATGACTCTGCCATGTTTTATTTTCCTGTTCCATCAGTTGATGGATGTTTGGATGGTCTCCATTTTTTTGGAATTGTAAATCACGCTGCTGTGAACATTTGTGTGCAGGTTTTTGTGTACTCCTTGAGACTTCCTAAATACATATATTTTTAACTTTTTATTATGAGAAATTTCAAACATAAATGAAAGTTGAGGAAGTCATGGCCTTATCACTTAGCTTCAAGAACAATTATTAGTTTATGTCCAACTTTATCTCACCTTTACCCACTCCCTCTTCTCACTGCTTCTGAATTATCTTGTGACAGATTCCTGATAGCACATTATTTATTCATAAATATTTCAGGAATTATTTATACTTTAGAAACAGTTTTATTGAAATAAAATTGACATACTATAAAATTCACCTGTTTTCCTAATTCTTTTTAAATTTAATTATTTAAATTTAACTAATTAAATTTATTATTCTTTTTAAAGATTCTATTTATTTATTTGACAGAAAGAGAGAGAAAGAGCACACAGGCAGGAGGAGTGGGAGGGAGAAGCAGGCTCCCCACCAAGCAGGGAGCCCAATGTGGGTCTTGATCCCAGAACTCTGAGATCATGACCCAAGCAGAAGGTGGACACTTAACTGACAAGTCACCCAGGCGCCCCCTCCTAATTCTTTCTTAAGACGATTTTATTTATTTATTTATTTATTTATGAGGCAGAAAGAGAGAACTAGCAGGGGAGGGGCAGAGGGAGAGAGAGAATCCCAAGCAGACTCAACACCCTGTGTGGAGTCCGACATTGGGCTTGATCTCACAACCCTAAGATCAGGACCTGAGTAGAAATTGAGAGTCAGATGCTTAACTGACTGAACCAACCAGGCACCCTGAATATTTCCCTAATTCTGCCCAAGAGAGCTCTCTGGCCCCCTCCTACCATATGAGAACACAGTTAGAAGGCCCCTGTTATGCACTAGGAAGAAGGTCTTCACCCAAATGCTGGTTGTTTGGTCTTAGACTCCCAGTCCCCAGAAGTATGAGAATGAAATTTCTGTTGTTTATGGCATTTTGTTACAGTGGTCCAAACAGACTAAGAGAGATTATTGATATGCATAGGCTTTGCTCTATCATATTTCTACTGGGCTTTCTTTGTTCTAGCCTACCTCCTCTTAGTCTTCATTTCTGCTTCCTTTCAGATTTACAGCTCTGCTCTTTATTATTCTATTTTCTTTGCTAGCTTAACTGCTATACTGTAGGCATCTATGTGTGTGTATCTGTGTGTGTATTTTAGTGGTTACTGTAGGGTTGATATTTTACATCTTTAAATTATCGTAGTTGATATTAAGCAATATTATACCCCTTCGGGTGCAGCAGAAGAACCTGATAGTCATCCCTCCTGTTTCCTTCCTCTTGGCCTTTGTACTATTGTTGTCAAGCATTTTATGCAACATTATTACTTTTTCTTTAAACAATGATCTTTCTAAGAGATTGAACATAAGAAAAAGTGTTTCCTATTGATGCATTTACCTGCCATTTCTAGTTTTCTACATCCCTTTCTGTAGATCCATATTCCCATCTGGTACCATTTTCTTTCTCCTTGATGTACTTCTTTTAATATTTCTTGTAGCATAGCTGTGCTGGTGATAAATTCTTTTGATTTCCCATCCCTACAACCTTGGGCTTAGTGGGTTCGCTCAGGAGTCTCCTGATATCCAGTGGAAAAATCCTTCCGCCAGGGAAAAGAGTAATGTTTCCATTAAACTGGATGCTGAAATTGTTCCCTGACCATTTGGGGCTCAATGGGTCACTAAAATAACAGATACAGAAGGGAGAACTGTATTTTCTAGAATTGTCAATACTTATTTCTAAAGGGAGATTGGATTGTTGCTATATAAAGTGGGTGGAAAAGACTATCTAGAACCCAGGAGGTTTGCTAGGATGCCCCTTGGTGCTTCATTGTCTCCTAGTCCTGCTCAGTGGAAAGCTGAAGCAACCAAGTAAAGACAGGACCACCAAGGACTCCAATCCTACAGGAGTAAAGGTGTGAGTCATCTCTGCACATAAGAAACTCTAACTCTAACGTCTGGCATGCTGATAGAGGGTGAGGGAAATGTAATACGGATGTGGAAGAAAGAACCTATGAATATCAACCTGGGTCTTACGACCAGCTATTGAATCAGTTACATTTTATGCTAATTAGTTTTTCATTTTCTCTAGCTGCCTTATAGGAGGATTATTGATGATGGCTATTTTTTAATCACATATAATATGATATTTTATCCCTCCCTTCCATTTTGTCAATATATATCATATTATATATATGTATATTATATAGGTAGAATTACTGATAGAATTTTGTGCATCTGTTGTCATTTTAGGACTCTCTTTTCTCATTTCTTCTTGCATTGAGTGTGACCTGGTAATCCCTGCCAGGATATTTTCCCCAGATTTCTTTTATTAACATATAATATATTATTTATTTCATGGGTACAGGTCTGTGGATCATCAGTCTTACACAATTCACTGCACTCACCATAGCACATACCCTTCCCAGTGTCCATCACCCAGCCATCCCATTCCTCCCACCTCCCTCCCCTCCAGCAACCCTCAGTTTGTTTCCTGAGATTAAGCGTCTCTTATGGTTTGTCTCCCTTTCTAGTTTCGTCTTCTTTCATTTTCCCTTCCCCTATGATCCTCTGTCTTGTTTCTCAGATTCCTCGTATCAGGGAGATCATATGATAGTTGTCTTTCTCTGATTGACTTATTTCACTCAGCATAATACCCTCTGGTTCCATCCACATCATGGCAAATGGCAAGATTTTATTTTTTGATGGCTGTATAATACTCCATTATATATATATATACACCACATCTTCTTTATCCATTCATCTGTTGATGGACATCTAGGCTCTTTCCATAGTTTGGTTGTTGTGGACATTGCTGCTATAAACACCGGGGTACAGGTGCCCCTTTGGATCACTGCATCCAAACTTTTTCTAATAAATCATTTCTCTCCCTAATTCTAAGTCCACTTCTCTGTTTGTCCTGGAAGAGGCAAACAGAGGCTCTGCCATCTTGCCACACATCTCACTGCAACCTTTCACCTTGCTACTTAAGCAAGCTATCGACTCCCACACTCGGGTTTTTGTAGCTTTGAGTTCAGGCATCACAAATGTTAGTGATATTTACCACTGAATATGTAGATTAGAAGTAACAAACTAGGGACCCGAGGGAGGGAGAGGAGCAGGAAAGCACAGGTATATGTCTTCCCCATCAACTATAATTATTTTACCCGTTCCTACCTCTCTCCAAACCTCCTCAGTTTCTATAGCTAACATCACTTCATCTCCTTCTCCCAAAGCAAATCTTTGACAAGGGGAGTTCTGAGCCCAGTACAGTTTACCAAGACTTGAGGATGACATAACAAAATTAAAAATAGTATTCCTCCCTCTTGAGATTGTTGTAAGGATTAAATTAGTCAATACACGGAAGTGACTAGAATGTTGCCTGACCCATCATATTTGATCAACATAGGCTAGTTTCTATCATTGTTATAATTATTGTTGTTATTATTAAATCATTTGGCTCTGCATCTTAAAGTAGCTGAGACCAATACTAGGAAATGAGGAGACAAACTTGGCCTGGGGAAAGGGGGAATCATTTCTCAGGGGGGAATCATTTCTCTAATGGCTGAGAAGATATCAGTGGTATCTGATATCTTCTCAGCCATTAGAATCACATGTAAAATGCTATTTTTGCAGGACAAATCCAATCTGTGCCCCTCATATTCATAAGGATCTTATCTATGTGGTAGCTGTTTTTCTAAAAATACATACAAAAATCTAGGTTTTATAAAGTTAATCTGTTAATCTAAATGGAGAAAGACTCGGAACACAGATACCTCTTCCTTTCTTTTGGGCTGGAACGCAAATGCTATATAGGAGATGAGCCAGCCTCTCATGACCATGGAGCAATGAGCATGAGGCCGGAAGTCACATTTTAAGGACATCCAAGAAGAAAGGTGTCACTATGGAGCTGCCCTTCGGGATTTTGACACCTACTTTTGTAATAGCTGATCTAAAAAGACAGAAGATGACTTTTGGTTAAACCACTGTATGTTTGATTTTCTTTCTTTTGGTTTGCCAAAGGTTCAAGCATAGGCAGAACATATGGCTATCTGTATGAAAGGATTTAAGGAAATACGAACAGATAATTTTGGATAAAACAAAATAATCTCTTCTACTTCCTTGAAATAGTGCAATAGAAATCATTCTTTTTTTATACATAAAGTTTTCATGTCCCCTTTAAAACTCAAAATTTGGAAATAACTATATCCATTGGAATATGTATGGGTTATGTCCCCTTATTTTCTGTATTCTTGATATTCTGACATCTGGGGCCTCGCTGACCTGAGAAGGACTGGGCCTCCCAAAGCTAGCTCGTTCCTAGAGACAGTAAATGTCTTGTGGAATGTGGCTTGGATACACTAACCAAGAAATCCAGAGCCCATACCCATCACCGCCTCCTTTTTGGGGGTCACCTTCATGGAGATGGGATGAATGTGTACTGCAGGTACACAGAGATATCGGTTAGCCAAAGGGGTGGGTTGTGGTAGAAGGCAGAAGCTCTTGTTGCTTTTGTTCTGGTCCTTTTCGTGAAATCTCTTCTCTGCCAAATATCCCTAGTGCCAACCCCTTCGATCTTAATCCTGCTAATTCTGTTCATGTGTGAGAACTACGAGGGAAGTAGCTGTACCACAAGACCTGTGATCCCGTCACTTCATCTAAGGAAGCTTGAACCATTTGACAATTCCAGTGGAAACTAGGGAAGTGCAGAAGGTTGCAGCTACTCCAGACGTATCCCCAAGTGGAGGTCTAATCAGCTATGGTGTGGGTGTGAGGGCAACAAAGCTAGCTTCTTTCAACCATCTTGACAGAGGGGGCAGACAGGGACTTCGCAATGCCAGCTGTGAATTACCATTAACATCAGATGGGAAGTGGAATCGTCAGAGGAACGGAAAGGTCTGGAGCCATGCTGACCTGGTTTTGAAGCCTGACATTGCTGAACCACCTTGAACGGGGTCTTCAGCTTCTGTAAGTTGGAGATCACCGTAAAGGACAAATGTATGGGAAGACCCTGCCTATTACTGTGCCTGGTATGGAATATGTAATGAATCAATGGAAGCTGCCTTTTTTTTTTTTTTTAATAGTGGAGCCCAATGCAGGGCTTGAGCTCATGACCCTGACATCAAGAGTCAGATGCTTAACTGACTGAGCCACCCAGGCACCCGGGAAGCTGCTACTTTTATCACAAAAGTACATGCAACGTTAAGTCACCACTTTCTGGCCTTGGTTAATTGGGTAAATAAGGTTCATTTATTTCTAGGCTTACTCAGGCTCCCGGAGTGAGTCAACCCAAGGGACAAAATTACCTAGAATACCTCCATCAATATTTATCCATTTTCAGGTGACTACCAGGCTTTTTCATCTTGCTTTGCATTACTTGCAAATGTCAAAAAACCCCTAGCCACCGAAGTAATAAAAATAGTAGCATCTATATTTCAAGATCCATATGTCATGGGTTAAAATATTAGGTGTGACAGCTAGGGTCAGAATGAGGTTTTGCTGATATCTTAATGGTATGCTAAGAAAACTCCAAAATGTGTGCCCCGTCCCCATCCTCTAACCATCAGAGTGGGCACTGGAAAGATTTTTGTTAATAATACATGGGACGGCCTATCAGGCTGACTCCAGTGTCCTGCTGTCTGAAGCTCTTCCTAGGAAAGGGAGGATATAAACAAGCCAACCGATAAAAACTGTAACCGGGGAGACCTTCTCCATGGGAATATAAATTCAGGAGGAAAATTCCCATACACTAGTTTAGTAGACTATTTTTAAGTTTGTTCCTGTGGCAAAAAGTCCATTTTTTATGTCAGTCCACATCCCCATCACCTGTGCTGAGCATGGGCTCACTCTGATGGGCATCCAGATGAAATGCTAAGACGTGTTCTCACACCGAGGGCCTGGCTGATTTTAGTTTGCTTTGATTTTTTTTTTTTCCATTTAAGTGCGAGAGGATCATTACATAAGCGGGCAAGACCTATGAGAGGTGATAGCCACACAAATACCATATGAACTTAAACCTTGGAAAACCCACTGCACATGGACAAATGGCCAGTTTATGCCCTGCTTCATGTGCAGAGAATAGGGCTACGATATGGGCTATTGGAGTGCTTTCCTTCTTGTCCTAAAGCTGCTTAATCCGTGTAAAATATTGTTCCAATTTATTGCTGTTAACTCCCCTTACTCTTGCTGCCACCGTAAGTGCTGTAAATGTATCCTTCTGCTGGAATCTCATGAAATTATTGCAAATCAAAATGACGCAAATGGCTTGGAAATAAATGTAAAACTCAAGGAAAAGAACGGTCTATATTGAACCTTAGGTGTATACTTTAAAACCTATCTTTTTGTGTTACGGTTTCTTCTCGAGGAAAAAAGCTCTTCGAGGTCCACCTTTAACAACGGTCTAGATATCCTGTATCTGAACTACAGGCCTCCTTGTGCTGCACGGTAACCAGAATACATTCTCTGTTGTTGAAGGAGGCCTCCGTGGCATATTAATTTCCTTTAGTAACTGATCTTTACTTGGAGCAGAGACTGGCGGGGCTGTGATAACGATCTGGAAGGCAGCAAGCGAAGGGATAAAATAGAGCAGAGCACACTGCTTGCTCAGGTTATGCTGAGGCCAAGTGTCTATAAATGGAATTAAGAGAGGAAATGATTTTGGACCAGATAGGGGAACTTGGACTTGAAGCCAAACCCATTCTTCAACTTAAATTCAGTCCCAAGCACCAGATAAACAGTCAGAGGCTTTATTTCCACTTACCCTACGGTTACCCCAGCACAAAAGAATCATAAGTGATCGACCATCACTGATCATCGTGACCGTCAGCAACTTCTTTAAAAGCCACGAGATGGAGAATGGGGCTTGAGCCCAGCTCATACCCTTTGCAACTTTTTATTTACCTAATGCAATACTGCCCTTGTCCTCACAAGACTTCCTAAATGGCCAAGTGAAGAGGGAGTAGGGTGAGGTGGGAAAGTGCGCTGGCTTTAGAGTCGAAGACCAGGTTCAAAGCCTCCAGGGCCCTTTGCTGTCCCTGGGCTTTAGTGAAGTCTTCCTTATCAGCGACACAGCAATAAAGATACTAAATTTCTAGGGTCGTTGGATGATTAAGGGGGATCATTTATGGAAATCGTTGTGGACACAATAAACAGTAGTTGATGTTATCATGGCAATCCAACTGTGTTGACATTATACATTGTATTATTTACATCATCCCTTTCAAAATGTTCACCAGTGAGTAAGTAGAGTGCCCTCAATTCTTAGCCCCCAGCATCCTCCTCTCAACACTCGGAACTGCTTCTGCTCCCTATGCTTCCCCAGAGAAAGTTTACCACGCGGGCCATCTCCCCTCTGCTGTTATCGATAATCTCAGGCCACTTGGTCCCCAAGGGAGAACACCTTGCTTTCCCTTGTCAGTCTTGTCCCCACCTTGGAATAGGTCCTTTCTCTTAATTGCCCACCACAGGGCAGACACCTGCCTTTGCCCTAATCATAGTTTGTTGGAAGTTCGGAAATAATGGATTGGAAGCAGAATTCAGACAGAAATTTAGCAACACAGCCCAAGTGCTGAGCCATCCCCGCAGGTGTAGACCTGGGCAGGTCTTTACAAAAAGAACTCCAGCCTGCTCCAGGTTTCAGAGCTCAAACCCAAACCACTCCAGGCCTCAGAGAGGAGAGCACTTTCCCTCACTCCAATTTAAGACCTACCTCTGAGTCCACTTTTCCTCCTGCATGATTAACTCTGCCTAGTGTGGTTCTTGTAGGAGAAAACCCACACCACACCACCCAGAGGAACATACTCTGGCCTTGGCTGAATAATAGTCTCAACACTAACTGGGTGGAGAAGAGAACCTCAACTCAGGTGTTCCACAGAGACCCAGAACTGTGCCTCCCCGCCTCCCCAGCCTTTTCTGGGGTGTCACAGAGACTTGCTGAGCCTCTAGGGTTGCCAAGCAGATGAAGTTACGCAACTGGAGCCCATGTCTGAGCCCTGAGATTCACTTCCAAGATCCACCAGCTCACAGCACAGAGGTTGTGGGTGTCCTGTCTGCCCTTGCACTACTGGCTCAGGAACTGGACCAAAAGGAGCCTATAGGTCTGTAGAGAGCTTAAGGACCCGGAGAGGGGAGACACGGAGAAAGCAAGTGGGCCAGAGGAATGGGTGTGGTCACTTTGACATCTCCCCCCACGCCCATCTATCTATATATACACAACCATATGCAGGTACATATGTGAACATATAGTATGTATATAATATTGAATATCATAGCCAATTGAGTATATATTTGAATATAGGTATTGAATATATACAATTGAATATGTGTACTTATATTAGTCAGGGTTCTCCAGGGAACAGAAACAACAGAACCATATATATATATATATATATATATAGAGAGAGAGAGAGAGAGAGAGAGAGAGAGAGATTTTTTTTATAGGAATTGGCTCATGCAGTTGTGGAGGTCCAAACTCCCACAATCTGCCGTCTGCAAACTGGAGATCAAGGAAAGCCGGTAGTGGCATTCAGTCCGAGTCTGAAAGCCTGACAATTCAGGGGGCAATGGCACGAGTTCCTGTCTGAGTCTAAAGGCCCAAGAACCAGCGATGCTGATGTCCAAGGGCAGGAGAAGATGGATGTCTCAGCTCGAGCAGAGAGAGCAAATTCATCCTTCCTCCATCTTTTGTTCTATTCTGGATGATGCCCACCTGCCCTGGTGAGGGTGATCTTCTTTGATCAGTCCACTGATGCAAATGCTAATGTCTTCTGGAGACACCTTCCCAGACACCCCCCAGAAATAATGGTTTATCAGCTCTCTGAAAAATAATGGTTTATCGGCTATCTGGACGTCTCTTACCTCGGTCAGGTTGACAGAGAAAATTAACCATCACATGTGATGTAAGCCCTGTGGTTTTGTTACATTATATGATTCCATGTTCCTAGCAGACTCGTTCTAGTCTGTGTCTGTCTATCTGTCTGTCTGTCTTTCTGGCTCTTGAAGAAGGAAGCTGCCATGAATCCAACAGTCACAAGGAAATAAATTCTGCCGACCACTTAAGAAGTTTGGAAGCAGGTCCTTCCCAAGTCAAGCCTCCAGATGGCAGCCCTGACCAACATCTTGAATGCAGCCTTAGTGGACCCAGTTGAGCTCTTCCTGGACTCCCGACCCAAAGAAATCTTGAAATTCTTTAAGCCTTTTAGTTTCCGGCAATTTCTTATACACCATAGAGACCAATACAGTCAAAGATTCTACCGATTTTTTTTTTTTCGATATTAAAGCCTCCAATCCTTTCAGTCTGGATCCTCATGTCTTGAATGTTTCTTATAAGCAGCACATAATAGAAAAAATGTTAACTACCACATTATTCAATTGTATACATATGTGTATATATATATGCACGTGTACACCTCTATATGTATAGCATTTATGTGTGTGTATATATATATTCAATTGCTCTCTTTAAATCTTTGGGTTTTACTCCACCCATCATCTCTTTTTAAAAATTTTTCAACATTATTTTCTTTCTTGCTCCCACTTGTCTCCTAATCTCTCCTTTAAACAGAGCTACAATGTGAGACTTAATCATTTTTTTTCCCCAGTAGGCTTTATACCCAACACGGGGCTTGAACTCATGACCTGGGGACCAAGAGTTGCAGGCTCTACCGACTGAGCCAACCAGGCACCCCGAGACTTAATCATTTTTATCTGTTTTCTTCTAACTTGTTTTCCTGTTAACAATTTTTTACATGCAAAGTGGCTGAGCCTTAATTCGATAGTTATCTGTTTTTTTACTTACGTAGCCTCCAAACACCTTTTTCCCACGGTCAGTGACCTTTTACAGAGAAATGTCCCCACCTTTGTTCTAAGTAAACACTAGACCATAGCACCAAACAATGCTGCCTGGCGACGGAATGCTGGGTAACATTCTTTGCAGTCCAGCCAACCTGGCAAGGAAAATGTTCAAGAGGGCTCTTTGTGTTGGAGCAAAGCAGTAGGATAGGACGGAGGCAAAAGTGGGAACACAGGCAGAAGCTGGCTTGCCTCTGTGGGATTCCTACAGGTTTAATATAGCTCACGCTAAGAGAGTACATGTTGTTGCGAAGTCAAGCACCACTAGAATTGACTGTTAAGATTGGTAACAGGAACCGAGGGCAAAGTGCTTGGAACAAATGTATGGTTTTTCTCCAAGATAGGCTGGAAAGACATGTCCCGTCAGATACTACAGTTCTGATGTGTGCCTACAACTATGTGGAAACACTGGGTAGAGCAGAACGCTGAAGGTTTTGTCATCAGAGGGAGAACGATTTGGATTCCAGTCCCAGCTATGTCCCTGCTACCTTAAGGTGTTCTTGGCAAGGTCACGGGGGAGATTTCAGACACTGAGTCAGTCTGGTGAGAGATGTAATAGGGCAGACAAAATGTCCAGCACTTCATATGGACATTATCAATCCCAATTGCCAACTATATCCAAACAGGGCCAGTCCTATTTGGGGTCATAAAGCAGTACATTTTACCTAGGAAGACTACTTTGTTCCAAGTGTCTAAAGACTATAGCTAATTAAAACAACGGTAGTACTGTTTCCAGTGTGTGCGTATGTGTTTGGAGGGGGTAGACTGGGGGTGTTCCCCACACTACCAGGAGATTCTTGGATACCAGCTGGGTATACTACAATTCAGCTCGATTCTGACACTGTCTACCAGGAGCTACTGTCAGACTCCACACGTTAAGGGCTCAGTCAAATAAGGCTGTCCCCCCGCCCCCCAGCTCCCCACGTTCAGGGATCAATCACAGGTCCAGAAGGGAAATATTTCCAAATAAATGGCCTTGCTTTGTTAATGTACCGGAAAATTCAATATAGTCAAGATGCCAATAATCGTCAATCGATCTATACATTCAGTGTGATTCGAGTAAAAAAAATCTTAGCAGATTTGTGTGTGTGTGTGTGTGTGGAAACAGGCAAACTTAACCTAAAATTTGCATGAAACATCAAAGGAACTACAATCACCAAAACTATTTTGTAAAAGAACAAAAGAACACACATTATCAGATTTTATGACAGTTATCAAGGTAGTGTGATTTTTACATAAGGATGTATGTATAGTTCAATGAAATAGAAAATGCAATTCAGAAATAGACCCACATGAATATGGCCAACTTATTTTTGACAGAGGTACAAAGGTAATTCAACAGAGAAAAGATAGTCTTCTTAACAAATGGCCCTAAAGCAATCGGTCATCTCTATACTTCACATCTTATACAAAATTTCACTTGGACTTTATATTTTAGACAAAATTTTTTAAAAATTATAAGCTTTTAGAAGAAAACAAAGGAAAAATTTTATGTAAAATCCTAGGTCAGGCAGAGTTTTTTGATATGAAAACAGAAAACATAATCCATAAAAGTGAAAAGATAGTGTGGAAACTATCAGGATTTAAAAATGAAAACATTGGGCGCCTGGGTGGCTCAGTGGGTTAAGCCTCTGCCTTTGGCTCAGGTCATGATCTCAGGGTCCTAGGATCAAGTCCCGCATCGGGCTCTCTGCTTGGCAGGGAGCCTGCTTCCTCCTCTCTCTCTCTCTGCCTGCCTCTCTGCCTGCTTGTGATCTCTCTCTGTCAAATAAATAAATAAAATCTTTAAAAAAAAATGAAAACATTTTCCTCTCTGAAGGACAATGGCAAGAGAATGAAAACACAAACCATCAAACCAGATAAAATATCTTCAAATCTCATAATTATCAAAGGACATGGATCCAAGATTTATAAAGAACACTCAAAGCTTAACAAATAACCCAATTTATTTCATTTTATTTTTTATTAAGATTTATTTTTATTTATTTTAGAAAAGGGGGGCAGAGGGAGAGAGAGTCTTAGGAGACTCTGCACAGAGCACAGAGCCCCAATGAGCTTGATCTCATGATCCTAAGATCACGACCTGAGCTGAAACCAAGGGTGGGTCACTCAACTAGCTGTGTCACCCAAGAGCCCCACAAATAACCCAGTTTAAAGATGGCATCTGACTAGATACTTCTTTAAAGTGTAGTCATATCAACCAAGTGCATGAAAAGATGTTCAACCCCATTACTCCTCAAGGAAAGCCAAATTAAAGCCATGATGGGCTACCACGATATGTCTACAAGAATGATTAAAACAAAAATAAATATATAAAACTTGCAATTCCAAGTGATGGTTAGGAAGCAAAGCAACTAGAGCTTCCAGGCATTGCTGATGAGAAATGGCCAATCATTCCAGGAAAGAACTTGATGGTTTCTTATATAACAAAACGTACCCTTATAGTCTGACCCAGCAATCCCGCTCCAAAGTACTTAACCTAGATAAATGAAAACACAGGTTCTCACAAAAGCCTGTCAATGAATGTTTACAGAAGCTTTCTTCATAATCATTCCAAGCAGGCAACAACCTCAGTGTCCTTCGGTGGTGAATGGATTCATAAAACAGGTGATCCAAACAGCAGAATATTATTCACCATAAAAAGATACCAGCTACGCAGATGAATCACAAATGCATCGTGCTGAGTAAAAGAAGTCGGGCTTGGGGCTATATGCTATATTGTTCCCTTTATATTACATTCTGGAAAGGACAGAGCTATAAGGATGGAGATCAGTGGGTGACGGGGCTCACGACTGGGGGAGGGTTTGACTACAAAGGAGTAGCAGGAGGGGATTTCAGAAGCGAGGAAACTGGTCCGGATGCTAATGGTGGTCATAGTTAAATTGATGTATGAGTTGAAACTCAATGAACTGTACACTCAGAAAGTTAATTGTACAGTATGCAAATTTAAAAAAAAAGAGAAGACTAACCTTGGATTATAAAGAACCTCAAGGAAATCATGAGTATAAAACAGAAGATGGTGGTTGCTTTCTGAGTGGAGGGGAGTTGTATTGGAGATAGTATGTGGAGGAGATTTTAAGGACCCTGGCCACCTTTTATTTCTTTACCTTATGATCATTCACTAGGCTAGTCACTTGTATGGTTTTCTGTATATATATATGTTAACAATAAAAATGTATGTGGATATTGAACCAAAAAAATTTCAATAGGATTTTATGTAAAATTTGTCGAGAAAGTGAGTTCTAAGGACTGGTAATATCCCTTTTCTTAAGCGGGATGATAAGTATTTAAGTATACATATTGTTAATATAGTTTAAACTCTATATACGTTATCAGTATAGTTTATACTCAACACGTATGTTTTAGACACTCTTTTGTATGTATGATCTAAGTCCCAGTGTGGGGGGGAACCCTTTAAATTACACATTATCCAGGACATTTTCAAATATACTGAACACCTATGTATTACTTATTAAACTAACATTTTCTTCTTTTTTAAAAAAATGATTTTATTTATTTATTTGACAGAAAAATCACAAGTAGGCCGAGAGGCAGGCAGAGGGAGAGGGGGAAGCAGTCTCCCCGCTGAGCAGAGAGCCCGATGCAGGCTTCAATCCCAGGACCCCAAGATCATGACTTGAGCCAAAGGCAGAGGCTTAACCCACTGAGCCACCCAGGTGCCTTAAACACCTATGTTATACCCAATATGTGCAGACCTTTGGAGGTACACAAGAGGAGTACAAAGTATTACTTGGCTATTTTACATTGAAAATGTATTCATGTATTATTCATGTAAAAAGATAAGTTGAATTAAAAGTCAGAAAACTATAAAGCTTGTTTCCTGCTTCAGAAAATTAGAATCTTAATTTAGGAGATGAGAACGCAAATGGAAAGGCCTTGGAGAATGCTAGACTGATCTTCTGGACAATGAGTGTGTAAATAAGTGTGCCATGGAGCAAGGGTGTGCCCTTTGGGGGAGAACTGATATACGTCCGTCCGTTGTAACCCAGACTACATGGACATTCACCCCAGCCACACTTAAGGGAAAGTTCGTAAGACTTTCCAGCCCATTCATTCCAGGAGAACATATAAGCACCGAGCAACATATTTTAAATTGCGATTCTACAGGAACCACAAGCTATCAGAAACAGAAATTTATTTCACAGGCATCTTTCAAATGGCAGAACACATCTACTTACTTATTTAGCATAAAAAAGCTAAAAGAAGGAAGACTCCAATTTCTCTATTTTGTTATAGTTCATTACATTTTATTACTCAGTTCATCTGCCTTCTATTTCCCATAATCCTGATACCTTAACATTCTTTTATTCCTTTGCTGTTCTTTTAGAAATGGAGCAGCCAAACATGATTAGCTTACTATTGATTTAGAAGAATTGGTGGATTTTTTGCAGGACCCTTTTGGGGAGCACTAGTAATGACCCCCGTGGGGATTTCTCACTTCCTGAACCTCTTGGTTGAAGCTGGCATAATTAGGGGGCCATAGCATTGAGCGTCCAAGCTGGGACACTTTCAAAAAGGAGTGCCACTGGTAATTAATTGAGGATAATGTGTGTGACTGGGGTCTGTCCTGGACAAACAGGGACATATGTCATCCAAGTCATAACCACACTGGAATGGACAGAGGAGAGCCACCAGAAGAACACAGGTAACTGAAATTGTGGTGCATGAGGAATGCAGATAGAGGCCATGCACGTGTGGCCGGAGACATGGGGTCGAGGTGCAATGACCATGGAGCAGCAGGGCTTCATGCATTGGATGAGTAACTGAGCTGGACAACCTCGATGAGCCTGATTCCTATCACCGATGGAAAAGCACTGCCCCATCAAGGGTTGTATGCAAGAGTCTCTGCTTTGTGGTGCGAGAGTGCGTGATGGTGTGAGGGTCAGTGGCAGAAGTGGATTTGGCCAACACCCCTCCTTCTTTGCACGCTTTCTGGATACTGCTCTATTTTTTTATGGTGATGCTGATTTTTTATAGGGTGTGCTCACTGCTTGCCTTTCTTGAGTAGGCATAGAATCTGCTATTATTTCTAAAGGGTTCAACATGACTTGTCTTTCCTGAGTCCTAAGTGTTAATAAAGTTATGCCCCATGGGTCATGAGCACAAGTCTGCTGGTGAGATGAGATTCACAAAGGGGGAAATGAAGGGAACAGAGGGCCCCAGAAGGTGCTGGGAGAAGAAATGGATCATATACAGTGAGATAGAAGCAGAAAGGTCTCAGGAACCCTCTTACCTAAATATTTAGCAATGACATCCTTACCCTTTCCTTGTCACATCTTTGCCTACTGATCTCATATGATAGCATTATTGTAATCACTGCCACCAGTAACATGTCTAATATACACATACCTAATGTTCTTTCATTCATCAACAACACATATTTATGGGTCCCTACTATGTGCCATTCTAGATGCTAGGTATAGAGTGGGGAGCAGGACAGGCAGGCTCCACGCCTTCATTGAGGTGGGAACAACTATAAACAAACACAAATAGTCGAGGTAAAATCAGAAAGTGATTGAGGTGTGCCATGTAACCGAAAAGTTTAATCCACGTTTATTGAGGGTTTACTCTGTGTCTGACATGGATTTACATGCTCTACCGGTATTAGTCGATCTAATCCCCTCAGCACTTGGGTGCTGCTAGTGATAATAATATCATCCCCATTTTATAGGTGAGAAGGCCAAGGCACAGAAAGGAAGGTGAGGTCACTGTCCAGGGCCACATGCCAGTAAGTGGTAAAACTAAAATTTAAATACAGACCATCTAATTGTGAAGCCACATCCTCATGCATTTCGTCACACAGATTTCTGCGGGGCTACGTGCACCAGAGGTCTGTGTAAGTGTGTAAGGTGCTGGGTGGACTAAGGCTGGGATGAAGAGTCTGTGTTGAGTAGAGCGGTCAAGGAAGACCTCTCAGAGCTCTGAAATGCCTTCAGTTAAAACCCAAGTAGGGCACCTGGGTGGCTCAGTTGGTTAAACGACTGCCTTCGGCTCAGGTCATGATCCCGGAATCCCGGGATCAAGTCCCACAAGGGGCTCCCAGCTCCACGGGGAGTCTGCTTCTCCCTCTGACCTTCTCCCCTCTCTTGCTCCTCCTCTCTCTCTCAATTAAATAAGTAAAATATTTAATAAAAAACCCCCAAGTAATGAGAAGTCAAGTCATCAGACATGTAGAAACAGGGTAGAATTTTCCAGGCCCAGAAATCAGCTGGTACATGGTCCGAAGGCGGAAACGAGCTTGAGTTGTTCGAGTGACAGGAAGGGAACAGTGGGGTGCTCACGATGGTCATGAATAAGGAATCCCAATGTAAAGCCGAAAAACCTGGTTTACTATCAGTATCAGTTTCTTGGTCTATAAAAAGGAAACGACACCCCCAACCTTACCCACTTGTTATAGAAGGAAAGCAGTAGCATTGTCATAATCACGGCTATAAATACCGCATCCACAGTAAACGGAGCCTGGCTCTCTTGCCTTTTCCCATAAGAAGATGTCCGTGTTACGAGTTAATTTTGAACTGAGCGGCTACTGTCTACCACGCACAGCGCACACACCAAGCCAGTCGTCACATCTAGGCCTGGGAGGGACCTCCCACCCCCATTTTGTTGATGAGAAACTCAAGCTCTCGGATTCTGTGGTTCTAACCCAGTCCTGCCTGACTTCAAAGCACAAGGCGTCTCTTCTACTCTCCTTTGTCAGGTGCAAACGCATCCGAAGCCGGCAGGGAAGGGTGTCTGGTCCCTATTAGAGCATCGCCAACAGACGCAGACACGGGGCAATAAATCTTTCGGTGGGTGCTCCGATAGAGACAATGATGGCTTTGAAGCCGTGACGAGGATGTAGAACAGACGGACGTCTTCAGCGGCGCTCCTGTCCTCCTGTGTCCAAACACGCCTGACAAAAGGACGCTCTTCCTCTGCTCGGAGGCTGTGCGGGCTTGGCCCGAGAGAATCAAGAATAAAGCTGATTGCAAACTTGGTGCATAACAGAGAAAATAAAGACATCATTTACTGACTGATTTGGACTAAGAAAAGATGTATTTACTTGCAGTTTATTATGTTGAATGTGACAGGCATACATTTGTGCTTTTTATTGAATGATGACTTACTACATACAGGAATTGGTGCAATTTGTAATGCAGATTATGTTTTTAAACAAAAAAGGGTGCAAATACACTGATGACTGTCACATGACTCGCTCTGCACTTCTCAAAAAGTGGCTTGAGCGTGGGTGGGACGACAAATATACCCTCAATGCACAAATGTAATTTCCAACGAAGATGATTCTGGGCAGCTTCCAACTCAGTCGGGCAGATTTAGACAGAAGAAATCCATAGCTAAGAAAAGCTAAGTATCTTAAAATAGCAGGAACTGGAGTAGGATCATTTGAATCACTCCCATTAACTGCTGAGATGCCTCCAGACAGAGCAGGAAGAGCCACGGCTCAAATCAGGCTGTGGGAGGAAAGCACGTGTTGAATCTCGGGAAGATTCCCGAAATGAAGCACCCGGGAGTCACATTTCGCTTCCAAGGATGGGAGGTCAGGGCAGGAGGGGAGATGAGGGGATCTCCGCTCTTCAGTGAAATGTAATCAAAGGCGAGCGGAGCCCACGGCTTACTTTTCTGAGTAATGAGATTTGTGACCTCATCCGCTTCCGGGCACTGAGCCAAATCTTATCTCATGATCTGTGATCCGTTTGTGCATCCTCGAGGTGGTGGACATGGGCCTTCTACTTCAAGTGAATTTGTGAACTTACCCTGGGCAGGATTCAGGTCTATTTTCCTCCCCATAATCAACTACCGTGTTCATTTCCCTCGACATGCCACGGTGCAAACAATCCGAGGTTCTTTCCGATGGAGGCAAGTCCCATTCATCGCTTGTCTTCATCGGGCAGTTTGGGCTGCGTCGCCAACTTTATCCAGAATCCACTCATTAAGAACGAGTGTTCATTCATGCTAATAACTTTCATTTCAGCGGCTCGTGAGTAATAGTTGAGAGAATGTATGACTAAAGGTGCAACCCATGCAAAGATTTGAAAATAAGTGGAAACTTTTTTTTTTTTT
>RCUC01054861.1:0-15816 GCA_003697995.1 Taxidea taxus jeffersonii | reverse complement strand
GGAGAACAGCACAGACCATACTTCAATTTCTGAAATGAACTTGCAATTTCTTCCCCCTAGGAACTGGTGAAAACTCTTATCGAAGCCTGATCTGGTCATGCACCCAATCCTCATCTTACCACGGTCTGTTCCTGTTGACTGTATTCTGATCCTTTGTGTTCTTGTCCCATTCTAGAATATGCTGAGAGGTGGTGGGGTGGGGGGAGTGGTTTGTTGTTGTTGTTGTTGTTGTTTTTATCACTGATTGCCCAGAATTTCTGTCTTTACTTCTCCAATTTCTGTAAGGAAGTCCTGGGGTGCTTGCCCTAGGATTCATTCCTTACCTTCCCCTGTTCTGCTCTGCCCTCTCTCTGGCCACTGGCCCCTGTGGACTTACTTGCTAGCTCCCTTTGTTGCTGGCTTCCTGCTGGGTTCCTGACATGGGACACTAACAAGATATTAGAGAATAGGAAAAAGGGAGAAGCTGGATATTTCCCCATCACTGCCTTTGTCTATAAATCTGACAGCGGCTGCATCTCATTCATGATACCACTTCCCACCAAGCAGGCCAGCCATAGGCCAGCTTCTATCCACCCAGTGACCCTGACCTCTGAGCTCACCCTTGGTCCCTCCCACAGCCCCCTATTAAGTATTCTTCTGGTCACTGCATTCTTCTATTTGGACTTCTCAGCTCTCCGTCAATTGTATAACCAACCCCTGGAGGGAATTCCCTGTGCTGCAAAAGCTTAGAGTGATTTGTATTTTCTTGTTGGACCCTGATTGATGCAGAGGGCAAATAAAATATTTGTGAATTAAAACATGGTTTAGGTACAACCCCATCTGAAAATGGACTCTTGGAGAACCTCCGCAAACCAGAGCAGATAAATGGAAACAGAACAGATATAAACAGTGACAAAAATGACGCACCAGAAGTCCAACAAGCAAATGAGGAATGTGCCCAAGAATCTGAGCCAGCAGATAAGACTGATTGCCTGGGTTTGTATGATGGTAGAGGTCTAAGCAGTCCTTGTTGGTGGTGGAGAATGGAGTCATGCTGAACTTAAGGAAACATATATTAACAAAGAAGGGGAAACTCATGCAGATATAGAGAAGGCAAGAATGCAGCTTGGTATATTGATGGGAGAGACCTAGAGGAAGAAAATTAGGAAGTGTTAGCTTTTACAAGCCTAATTATTTTTTACTGGATTAAAAGCTGGTATTGGGTGAGATCAGAATTGCCAACTTCTACAATTTTCCTGCTGATTAAAATGCTAAATGAACTAATTTGTACTGTTTACCTGAAAGAGAAATATTTGCCTACATGTAATGGAAAATATACAAAATATGTTCCTGGTGCTTTTTCATTTTCTCAATGTTGGAATACCTCTTATTGATAGAAAAGTTGCAATGCTAGGGGCTGAAAATGTATTCTGACTTTAAGATCTTCAAAAGCTACTAAGAAAATTAAAGGAGTACACAGACAAATAAAACACAAAGCAAAATAAGAAATATGGGCTGTGAGAGACATGGGTACACGCTATAGAAATTTAAGAGAAAAAAAAGATTGTTTCTGGCTAAGGAGCAAGGCAGAGTAAATCAGGACATGCTTATAGTAGTATCAGTTTGCATACAGCCTCAGCAGAAGAAACTGGATATTAAGCTTAAAGATACCCAAATTTGAAGAAAAAAAGAAAAAGAAAACTTCACAGTTTACACTCAAGTGTTGGGGCGCAGGGCAGGCTGCCCTAAAATGTGCCATTTAGGCATAAAGATTATTTCAAGTTAAAATAAAAAGGTAGTAGATGCAGGCAAGGTGCTCTGCCTTGTCCATAACTGCCTCAATATATCCTGGAAAGGAGAGCCTATTCTAGGAAGAGAAATACTAACAGAGACTCCACTTTACCTAAGAAAGAATTTACCTATATAATAGAACAATGTTACATGTTTTTTGAAACATCTCCTTTGACTTTCTTGCTAATGACTTTTCTCCCCTCTGTATCCTCAGGCCCCTATCCCTCTCCCAAGCTCATATAAGCTTCATGTTGTCTCATGATGTTTGGAATCCCATGTCCATCTGGATTCCCCATATGTATGCCTATTAAATTTGGTTTTCCTTTATTAAAAAAGAAAAGGAAAAAAGAAAAGAAAAAAGAGAAGAGAAGAAAAAAGGGAAAGGAAAGGAAAGAAGAGAGGAGAGGACAGGAAAGGAGAGGAAAAGAGAGGAAAGGAAAGGAAAAAGTTAGGAAAGATAAATGAAGAGACAAAGGGTGAAAAGTTACAGTGCCCCGTCAGACAGAAAGAAAAGTTGAAAGTAGTCAGGGAAAGCTTGATCACAGAATCACTGAAGCACCAACACTTTCATGGGATGAAGGTTAAGGTGGCAATATATACAGACAAGCTGTAAGTAGAAACATGAGAAGAAAAGAGAAGTCAAGTGCAGTGTAACAAAATGCAAATAGGCAGAACAGGGAGGGCTCTGCAGGGTCTCAGCTGTGGTCTTTTTTATCCTCAGAGTCCTGTGAACAAGAACCCATCCAAGTGAATAATGGAGACACAAGAGAAGACACACCCAGCCCATTGCCCTGTGATGGAAAAAGTAATTATCACTTATCTTACCAATTTTCTAATTCTATCTTTGTTTTTCTATGAGAGCAAAAGCTTTCCTTTGTTCTCTAATACTAACCACTTCCCTGACCCTAACAATACCCAAGACCCACAGCCTTGTGCACAGCCTCTGGCTACTTCTAAGTCATGTGGGATGCAAGGGGGAAAGAGAGCTGAGCTCTTTGATGAAGGGCATGTCCCTGAGGAGAGAATACAGAGAGAGAAAATATTAAAAAAGTGAGCCAAAGAACACCAAATGACAAAGTACAGGAACAACACGGGCTTTAGATAAATTGACATAGAATCTAAACAGTACCATTTTGTGGAGTTGGTGAAAAGAAATAAGTTGCAACTTGCTTCTCAGAAGTTGTAACAGAAACATGGAAACCATGCATGATACTGCTGGTCAGATTTGCAAGCACAGAAGCTCTGGTGAAGGACTTTTAGAAAAATAGTGGCAACTGGAGGGACTTGGAGTGGGGGGACAGTGACACAGGAGGAGAACTTTGGTGATGACTGGAATGCTTGAGATGAGAAAAATGAATAGAAAGACAAAAATCAATCAAGAAGAGGCATACAGAAAGACACACTAATAATTAAGAAACAGAGATCAAGTAGGAGAAAGTAGGAAATGTAACAGAGAACGGATAAACTGAAAAATCTGGTAGGGGAGAGCAGGGCTAGTTCTAGGATGAGGTAAGGAGGTCCTAGGACACATGGGAAGAAAATCTTATTGTTGGTATTTTCTTGTCCCCTTGGCACCTCTTCTGACTCACCCTAGAACCTGCTGGATCCTGGGAGATAGTGATAAATAATGTTGAGAAAAAAAGTATGAATAGAGAAATATACAGAAGGAAATTAATACCAGTAAATAGAAAAAATGGGGGGGGGGGAGGCCTAAAGAGAATGAGTAGAGGATGGGTTAAGGGACCATGAGTGAAAAAGTGGTAGAGAGTGGACCAAATAAAGAGAGAGAATACAAAAATGAAACATTGTTCCATTTGAAAAGATGGTCACCAGAAAGAAGACAGAGAGGGCTCTTCCTAATACCACTGAGAAGACATCATTAAGGTGTCTACAATGACCAAAATGACCCTTTGACTCCCTCAGAAAAAAATGGGCCTCCACCCAAGCATCTCATGTCTCCATGGCTTCAGTCACCATCTGTGATCTCTGGATTCCTACACACACCTCTGCTCTAGACCTATCTTCAAGGTTCATTCCTTCAAGTGCCCGAATCCTTGTAATCAAAGATCTGCAAGTCATTTCTATTCGGAAGCTATATTAGTTACCTATTGTTGTGTAAAAAAGTCCTGAAATTCAGTGGATTAAAATAACCATTACTTTATTTGCCATTGCTGTCAATTCCGACTTTAAAATATGTCCAACCTGCTCATTTCTCTCCATGTCCAGGATGCTTACTCTTATCCAGATTCCTATCACTTCTCACTTCAAAGTAGAGGAACTTTCCTGCTGGCCTCCTCCCTCCTATCTTGCTCCCCTCGATCCATTCTCCACACTTCAGCTCCATGAGCATTGCAAAAGTGCCAACCAGTTCATATGGCTTTCCTATTTAAACCTAGTGCCCTCTTGTGATCCTCAGCATGAGGTCAACACAGCTTGGTGTGGAGTGTTGAAGGGTACCTCCCATACAGTTGCATAATCTCCCCCTGACACTCTCTTCTACCACATTCCCACCATACCAAATTCTGCTTGTTTATTTGAATTGTCAAGCCCTCTCAATTATATCTCTGCCTTTGCACATGCTTTTGGGAAATGGTTTGGTATGCAGTCCCAGAGTTGAAAATACACATAGCTTGCGACTTGGCAATTACATTCCTCAGATGAAACCAATAAAAATGCACACCATGTTCAAAAAGAGGAAAGAAACACACAGAAAAGCAGTATTATTCATAATAGCCAAAATCTTGAAACACAAGATCCAATAATCCAAAAAAAAGAGGATTTTTTCATGGTTTTATTTTTTTCATGGGTTATTTCTACAATGGAATACTATTCAGAAGTTAAAAAGCAAAATGAATACAGATGATTCTCACAAACATAATGTTGAGAAAGGAAGCCAAATTGTCTCCCTGCCCCCACCAAATGACAGAGACAGAAAGAGCAAATGAGAGAAGGGACATAATTCAATTTATACAAACATGTATATTTTGGAAGGGGCAAAATTAATCATAAGTAGTATTAAAAGTCAGGATGAGGGGCACCTGGGTGGCTCAGTGGGTTAAAGCCTCTGCCTTCAGCTCAGGTCATGATCCCAGGGTCTTGGGATCAAGCCCCACCACATCGGCTCTCTGCTCCTCGGGGAGCCTGCTTCCTCCTTTCTCTCTGCCTGCCTCTCTGCCTACTTGTGATCTCTGTCTGTCAAATAAATAAATAAAAATCTTAAAAAAAAAAAAACAAAAACAAAAGTCTGGATGAGCATGTTGTTAACTTGAGCTACATGCTGGAGACAGTCAGTGGGAGACATCACTAAGAGGCTCCCAGGGTATGAGTAATCTTCCATTTCTTGACCACAGTGACAGTTACCCAGATATGCTTACTTTGTGATGATTCAAAATTTATGATTTGCCCATTTTTTTCGATGCACATTTTACTGAGAATATAATTTTTATTTTTAAAAGAGCAAAAAGTGGGGCTCCTGGGTGGCTCAGTCAGTTAAGCATCTGACTCTTGGTTTCAGCTCAGGTCATGATCTCAGGGATGTGCGACAGAGCCCCACGTCGGGCTCCATGCTCAGCACAGAGTTTGCCTGAGATGCTCTCTTCCTCTGCCCCTACTAAAATAAATAAATAGGTAAATCTTTAAAAACAAAAAAGCAAAAAATAATTCATCAAAGGATGAGAAGAGAAAATAAAAACAAACAAAAAAAACCTCCCAAACTGGGGAGGCACAGAGAAAGGGACACAGTTAAGCAGCAGGAAAGAAGGGAGTGGGGGGGGACGGAGCTTCACCCCTGCAGTGGATTTACAGGGAGAAGGACTTATTGATAGTAGTGGACAGTGTGTACTCCCTTTGGGGGAGACAAATGAAAATTATTCATTCATTACAATTTGATCTAGGCTCAGAGCTACCCAACCATGGAATCCAAGTCAATTCCTGTTCTGTGCATCTGGTGGATATAAAGAAGGAAAAGCCATTTTTCAGCTCGACATTTAACCAGGCATCTGACGTAATAGGTAAGGCTCACTGAAAGTGTGTAATTTGAGTCACCAGTTCCAGGCAAGGGGCTGAGACATGTCATCAGGGTCCATCAAAGCAGCCCAGTTGACCTTGGGTGGAGGCAAGAGGGGAGGAACCAGCATCATACACCGTGAGCTCCACAGGAGAAAATCCCAGTAATCAGAAAAAGACAGAAATAATAGATTTAAGTATTAATGTATGGAAGACTATTTCTAAAGCAAAAGAAGAAAGTATTGCGGTAGAAGTTGAAGAAAAGGGAAAAAACTTCAGAGAGCCAAGATATTCATGAGAGGGAATGAAGAAGGAAGCACATGAAGACAAAGAGAGGTAGAGAGGGACACCACTGCCAGAAAGAGAGGCATAAGTAAGGGCAATAGGCAAAGCCAAGAAGAAAGTGGAGTAAATTGAGACTAAAAGATATAGGGAGCCTGAGGTGGGGGGGAGTAGGAGATCTCATGAGGGCAGGGGTAGGAGGTCACATGAGGGCAGGAGTAGGAGGTCACACGAAGGTGGGGGAAGAAGAGTGTTGGCAGGGTGGGCAACGCTGCCCTCTGCGCATGAATTCCATCACTTTTAGTTTGGGACTGGAGCAACCTGCAGGTCACACACATTCAAGCACAGACCAGGGTGCCTTGAGTTAACTTAGCTTCTAGGTTTCCCTAGTGGTCCTGTTGCTGAATTGCCTGCTATGTGGGCTCATTGGCCCACCCTCAAGCTAAAGGGCTTTGCTCCTCTCTGCAGTGATCAGCAGTGACTCCGAGGAAACCAGTGATGAAGACAAGGCCCCAGAAGCCTCCACGTCAGCACTGGAAAGCGGACCTGGTAAGGAAGTGGGAAAGCAGATTTGGGCTACAAGAATCTGAATTAAGAACTACTGTTTGATGCACCTTATTATGTGCCTATTCTGTATGATAGATTCAGTTTATCCTGGAATCCCAGTCTCTGCATTTATTTTACTCTACCTTTTTGGGAAATGCAGGAAGATTAAAAAATCATTGTATATATAGTTTTTTAAGATGAGGCCTATTAATCGATAGGCCTCATCTTAATTTTTCAATATAAGCACCCATATATTGATTATATAGGAGAAATGGGCTACCAAAATGATGAAATTATTTTTTAAACTAGCTAGTTTCTATGCTTATATGGTATTGGATTTATACAGTGATTTTTGTAGGGAACAGAAAACTAAATATTTCTTTATTAGATCATATCATTATCTGAGCGCAAACTGAATTGTGTCAAAAGACACTCATTCAGCTAACCAGTGTTAGCAGAAAAAAGATTCAGATACAGTACTCTGAAACCCAAAGTATTGTTTTTGAGAGTTCTTCAGCAAGTCATGGCATATATAATGATTTTTCCAAGGACTTTTGCAAATAATACCTTACTTTTTAATTTATAAAAATCTTAAGTACCCCAGACATTGTAGAGAAAACACAATCACATCAATGTTTAAAGGTCTTCTACAAAGTCTCATGGAGAATTAAAGGGACAGACAAGACAGCATCCTGGATTTTGCATTTTTGCTCTATAAAATTGAAGCTAAAAATGATTTTCAGAATTATCAAAATGTTTCCTCAGTTTCATGGGTAGCATGAGTGGTCCTAAGGTCTGCAGATCTTTCGTGCACACATGGGTGATTTTTTTCCCCTTTCTACTTTCTTGACCCCAAGGTTATTAGAAACATGCCTGTTTAGGGAATCATACTTGGAAAAGACCTAAAAACAAGTGAAAATATTACCTGGTCCTGATGTTACCAAAGAACAATATTTTAAATGATACATCATTCTTATTACTTACTAGATCCATCAAAGTAAAATGTAAGTTCACTTCAGGTTTTAAAGGGTACACATTTTAATTTCTGTCTTAGTATAGCAAACTGCTCTAAAAGGCAGTCCCAAATATGTCTAGGATGCAGACACAAGAGATTGTTCTCAGCCTTGCAAATGCACTGGGTTGGGGGGACCAGAAGAGGTTGTTGACACAGGATTTCCAAGGTTAGAAACAGCAGAGATGAAGAAAGTATGAAGTGACAGTGGAAGGGGTAAGAAGTAGAAGAGAGATAGTATGGGGAGAGCAAAGAGGGCAAAGTTGCCCCTTGCCTCTGGGGACAGGGAATGGAGTAGCATATTAATGTGATTTCTTCCTTGTTCGCTTTGGTCTGCGTCTAACCTGGACAGCTTCCAGGAGTTCCCTAACAAGCTCTAAGTATGTAAATTGTCGTTATTTGGGGGAAGAAAACCTGTTTCTGTTAGTTTACAATATTATGAAATTTCACTCCAGAAAGATCTGTTGGGCTTCTATTGCATTGTTTTCTTTTCTTCGTTTCTTCTTCCTTGTGTTTTTAGGTTGATCTTTCTTCTTTTACTTGAAAAAAAAATGTTTTATTTCCAAATCTGGTCCATATTTACAGTCTAGTTCAGAGCCAAGCCTTAAATTGTACAGAATGGAAATTCTGTACAATTCCATTCGGTACAATTTAAGGCTTGGTAGCTTAGAAGGACATTCATTCAAGGCAGGTAGCTTAGAAGGACATCATTCAAGGCAGGTAGCGTAGAAGGACAGACCAGGGTGGCACTGTTGCAGACCACAATTTTCATGGGTTTTCTAGATTTTTCTAGCTTTTCTTATGAGGATATTTCCTGCTAGTATTTCAGTTTCTTGGTCACACGCTGAGACCCCTAAAAAGCCCTCTTCCTTTGTGCAGTGACCAATAACCTTGACTCATTAGAATCAAGCAAGAGAGGAGCATCCCAAGAAGCCACCTGCTCACGACTTCAAATTACGCTAGGTAAAAGCACTAGGATTGCAACCCTGGAGGACAAATACTCGGAGTCTAAATCCAGAGCTGTTTTTCGGATGAATCTTGTTTTGAGCACGTTCTATATGCCTTGATTCTATAACTTCTAGGGACTATTTTCTGCATTTAATATCTCTCACCCTGTTGGGAAGTAGAAGGAGGCAGGAAGGCATTGTAGATTGTTATTTAACTGCATGGGCCCATTTGACTGATATATAGAAAATGTAGCAAAAATATGCGGGTAAAATGACAAACTTTTTTTTTTCTACGAACTTTCATGTCTTAATGCAAAAGAGTTGCAATAATGTATCTATTCTCTACCAATATGTTTTATATTCTATTCAAAAGAGTAAGCATGGTGCACCTCTGTTTGTTGACAGTATTGTCATTAGTTCCAAATGTAAAAAGCCTTCAAAGAATAATTTGTGCTATTTAATTATTGATGGGAGAATGACTTCTGATCAGCTTCTTAAACCCAAATTACTTAACTATTGGCTCACATTGTGATTTTTTTAAAGGGCTTTTATAAATAAAGCTTCATTTTGTTTTTATAAAAAACCTTAACAGGGAGATAGGGTAATTAGGTTATTCCTGCTTTATAGATAAGGCAACTGTGGCTAATAATGTTGAAGAATCATTTCAAAATTTACATGGAGAGGGATGCCTGGGTGGCTCAGTTGGTTAAGCAGCTGCCTTCGGCTCAGGTCATGATCCCAGCGTCCTGGGATGGAGTCCCACATCAGGCTCCTTGCTTGGCAGGGAGCCTGCTTCTCCCTCTGCCTCTGCCTGCCACTCTGTCTGCCTGTGCTCGCTCTCTGTCTCTAACAAATAAATAAATAAAAATCTTTAAAAATTTACATGGAGAGTGAAAGGAGAGCCAAGCAGGAACCCAGCATTATACCCCAGGCCATCAGAACTGGATTCAGTTGAAGGAAAGAGAGAAAAATGATCATCAAAGGATTATTATGATTGCAAGCCCGTTGAGCTGTCACATAATTTATAAGATCATTGCATACAAATAATTGTTTCTTCCCTTTTACTTTATAGACCCCACAGATTTCGGAAAATTGCCTATATCCGAAGAAAGAGTTTGGCAAGTAGGTAAGGGAAAATAAAAACTCTTGGTGGTTACAAATGAACAGTATTTTCTACAAAAGATCCATTCTAATTCTTTGTTATATCTTTCAAAGTAGAAAATTAATTTGTTTTAATTTAAGATGGTTTGTATTTTAACTTTAGTATTAATTAGTTGGGCTAATGGTTGTAACAAGCAAACCCAAAAAAGTCAAGGGCTCAAACACAATAGAATTAATTTTTTTTTTCTCAAGTAAATTTTCCAAGGAGTTTTAGATGGGGGAGGTGTGGGATCCTGTTTCAAGTGGGCTTTAGGGAAGCAGCCAAGCGGGAAATCTGCCTTCTTTGATACCAGACTCCCAAGATGTCCTGGGGATATTCTTGCCATGGCTTTTTAACCATCTTGGTTCCATACACTGAGACTTTTAAGGGACACTTGCTTCTCCCGCAGTGAAAAGATTTGTTGAGTATTCGGAATCCAGTGAGGAAGAGGGGCCCTCAAGAGCCTCGTGCTCAGTACTGAGAAGTGGTTCTGATGAGGAGGATAAGTACTAACATCACTGGATTCCCAGACACAAGGACTCTGAGTTCAGAGTTCTTGTTTCCTGGGCATTTAACTCTGAGCTCACTCCACAGCCTAGGATTCTATTCTCTGCATTTATCACATCTGGCCATTCTGAAAAGTGAGAAGAAAGAAATCATTATAAATTCAGGTTTAACAAGATGGCTCTAGTTGAATTATAGTGTCATTTTTACGACATGTTCTCAGATTTATTAACACCAAAGTATTGAATTATGTAGTGATTTCCACCCTTGCCCACTCTGATTTTCTAGAGAGCAGAGAAAATGGGTATCTGCTGTTGCTTGATTTTGTCACACACTTGTTAAAAAAACAGAAGATTCTGATCATAGACTCTGATTATTGGCAGAAGGAAAAGCTTCAGGTTATGATCATCAAATTTAATTTATACCTTTTGATAGATGACCCAATATGACATTGGCCTATACAATGATATTTGAAAATATCTTCACTAGTAAGATATCCTTTTATGTTTATAACAACTTTAAAGGTAGCCAGATAACTGTTAGTGTCTCTACTCCACAGGTGGGGAAACTCTAGCACATAAACATTTAAGGATCTTCACACATCTTGTGTGGAAAGTTACTAGAAGAGACAAAACAGCCTGGATTCTTAGCAAACATCCATAGTCTTTTATTCAAAACCTTTGAAGCCAGGCATAAAATAACAATCTGTTAGAGAGACAATGTGGTTTATATCTTATATATTACCCGCCAGCCACCACCAAAAGTCCAACAGGGTCTGGGACAGAATCCCATTTCAAATATACTATATTGATGTTCCTGCAACAAATTGTGTGATTTCACACCAAGTGTGAGAAATAAAGTTTTTACATGAAGTCATGTCAGCTCAAGTCCAGATTCGCTGCCAAAGTAGTTAGCTGAAAACCTATGAGAAAAATATGGATTTTCAAAACTTCTTTGATTTTGCAGTTGGGGCCAAAGGATTGTAGTTCTCTGTTCCATCTAGTAGTGATCTTTTTCCTTTAGATAGGAAGAGGCAGAAATGACCATCATAGTGTCTTTCTAGTCCAAATCCTGTCTATAGCGTTAGTAGTCATAAGATTTACAACTCTTAGTTGTAGATTACTAGTTGTGTTTTCCTTTACTTTTTAGATCCTGTGGATATTGGAAACAAATCTATTTGGGAGATATGCAAGAGGAAAAGACGTAAGAGCAATTAAAAATCTTGATGTAACAGATATCTTTCTTTACTACAAAAACTTTGTTCAAAAAATTTTGTTATATCCTCTAAAATAAAAAAATTAATTTGTTGGTAATTTAAAGGACTCACATTATACATTTTGAATTGGGTGTGCTGACTAATTGATATAACATGTAGGCCTCAAAAAGCTCAATGGTACAAGTGCAATATAAGTATATTCTTCATTTGCTTAAATAGGATAAAGTAACTCCAGGATTGGAGGTCTGTTCTGCTCTGTATGATTATTGAAGACCCCAGCTGGTAAAGGCCCTGACATCTTGAAAACATTGTTTCCACAGACTCCCTGGATAAGCAAGGGAACTGGAAGAGGAAGTATGTTCCGACAAGCGGAGAGGGTAAGACATGATGACAAAAGGGAGTGCCTTCTATGGCAAAGTTGTCCCCCAGCCAAGCCCTGGGGATGGTTCCTGGAGAACCCTGACCAACAGGTCAGATGGAGTCACAAGGTAGCCTGGTAGTAGGAATATTCCTGCTTCTCCTACATGAACTTCCTTTTCTAATTTTCCTTTTAAAGAATTTGGTGCCAGATTGGTTCCTAGGACATAGACTGAGACTGCTAAGGAATTTTGTTTCTTTCTGCAGGGATCAGCAGTGCTAACTGTTCAGAATTAAGTCGTACAGAAGAACCTCAGGAGTCTTCTAGCTCAGTCCTAAGAAGTGGGTCAGGTAAAGAAGATTAGGATGCCAAGCCTTGGTCTGCAGAATGTCAGGAATTAAAAGCTACTGTTTCCTGATGCATTCTATTCCGAGCACCTTGAAGACCTGTATCCAGTTAATCCTGAGAACTCCTTTTCAGCATTTTAGAAACTAGGAGACAGGAAATTATTATAAATTCATGTTTAACAGGCTGAGTCCTATTGAATAAATGTATGTAATTATACACTGCTGTTTGGATGAAATGAATAGCAAAAAGGTGGTATCTTTTTAATACCTACTGTCGTGCCTACTACCACTAAGATCTTAGATTTCTATAGTGATATATTGATTGGTACTAATGTCATTTGTAATTGTAAAATTCTCAAAAGACGACTGGTCCTGCTATGTAATTATAGACAGAAATAAAAGCTTCAGATCCACAACTTTCAAACTTTAGTATAGTTCTTGACAGATGTCCACCACATTGTAACTTGATTATATTGTATTATTTTAAAGTACTTTGGCAAATAAGATCTTACTTTGTCATCACAATATCCTCAGGACTTAGGCAGGCTAATTTTTGTTATCTCTATATTGGGATGAGGAAATAGACATTTGACCAAATTGTCCAATTTGACCAAAGGTCAAAAAGTATGACTGTTCTATTAACAGGCAGGAATATAAGAGCTGTATCCAATGATCAAAGTCCAAAAAGGAGGTACAAGGGACCTGCAATATAGTATCAACAGAATGAATCAGTGCCTGATGCAAGAAAACTTATTTAACACCTATATAGATGATTAGATAGATAGATAAATAGATAGATAGAAATGAAAATCATGAAGAAAAATAAGATGGTAGGAGTAGTGCCAGCTCTAAGGTATACAAAATACCTGGAAGGGCAGACCCAAAAGAATGAATAGAGAAATAAAAGGTGGGCACCTGGGTGGTTCAGTTGGAAGCAACTGACTTCGGCTCAGGTCATGGACCTGGAGTCCCAGGATTGAGTTCCACATCAGGCTCCCTGCTCAGCAGGGAGTCTGCTTCTCCCCTTTGACCCTCCCCCCTCTCATGCTTTCTCTCTCAAATAAATAAATGAAATCTTTTTTTAAAAGAGGGAGAAATAAAAAGGCACAAAGATTAAAAACATCACCGATGAGAAGAGAGAAAACAACACAGAGGACAAGAGAAATCAGGGAGAGAAGCTCACAGAATCAAGTAATGGAGATAGGAATGCGTAAGTCAGGGAAATGGCCAGAAAATTGAGAAATAAGGAGGAGAATGAGTTGTGGCCAGATAGAAAAAGTGACAGAGCACATCTTTGTTGGATATAAGGTGTAGTCATTGGAGTGGGTGTTTTCTCAACTGATCTGAATAGTGAATATAAATGGGCTTGACCACATCAAAGTGCTCCATGTCTATAGTCTGTCATTTTCTTATTTCTCTTCAGTATCCTCTTGTGAATTCAAAGCTCTTCAGATGAATAGAGGAAGAGAGTTAGAAGAGATGCCAACCTTTAAGCATCTGATGGAGAAGTCAGTTATGATATTATCTTTGTTTTCCTGTCTGCAAAGAGGGAAAGCTCTTCTTTCTTTACCTTTACTCCTCCCCAAAAATATAGCATGCACATACACACACAAATGCACACACACTCCCATACATAGACTTGTGCCCAGATTTGGACTGCTTTCAGCAGGTTTGAGGGAACCAAAAGAGAAAGAAGAGCTGTGCTCCTGAACAGAGGGAGGTGACACTGAATGGATAGTGTAAGGAGGAAGAATGAAAAAGATAGGCTGCAGTCTCCAATTGGAAAGACATCTGACTGAGTATACTTCAAGTTTTTTTCAAGTGGACATGGAACCCAAATATTACCAGATTGGAGAGTTTTGTGAGAAAGAGTGATGATTTTCAAGATAACTCTCAAAAGTTGTACCAGAAACATGGTAATAAAGTCCATGACTGGCTGAGTCTTGCAATGTAGAAAAGCCCATAGGGAACTGGCAAAAGTAATAATGGTCAACAGTGTCATCAGTGTCAAAAGAGTAGGCCTTTGGTTCATGAATGACAGTAGCAGTCTGTGAGATCAAGCTGAATATAGGTAAAATATAAAGACAAAGACTGTAATTGTAGAAACAGCCAAAAGATCAAGAGAAGATTAAGAGAAACAGATGAGAAGCAAAGAGGAAATGGAAAAAGAAGTTACAGTAGAAAGAGGATTACTTCAATAATAAAACTAGATCCAGGGATAAAAGCATAGGAAAATAGATGGAAAGAAGTACATATGTTAGGTTAATAAATGGAGAAGAGAATGAACAGGCATACCGAGGACCATATTAAAAAAGAGTTAAAAGAAGAGCGAAAAATGATAGTGTAAAAGGAAGAGAAGCAATATGGGGAAATTGTGGGCTCTGAAATGATCAGGAGACAAAAGCAATATTGGTGCAAGGAGTGCTTCACAGTAGCAGTGAATTTTCAGGGCAAGGTGTTCCCAGGTATCAGTTTCCCCTATAACTCACCTGGATTATAAGAAACTTCATCCCGGCATCTCATCCACTCCTACGGTTTCAGTCACCATCCACAACTTAATAGTTCCTAAACATAACATATCCAGCCTAGCTCAGTCCTCTAAGCAGCTGAGGTCATGATCCAATGGCAGGATGATCTCTGTCCGAGGTTCTGAAGCTCCTAGACTTCACCACTTTAAGTGCTCCCAGCCTTCACCACTTAAGGTGTCTTTCAAAACTTTCAAACTCGACATTTCCAAAACTGAACACATCATCTTCCTAAAACCAGCATCTGCTCCTCCAGTGTTCTGTTTCTAAAACACACTATTAATTGTCCCATTCTTTCAGGCTGAAATCCACAAAGTCATGCATGACACCACTATCTCCTCAATTGATACACCACATCTATCACCTAACTCTATCAATTCTTCCTTTTAAATCTCCAACCTGTCCCTTTTTCTCCATTCCCAGTGCTGACACTCTAGTCCATATCTGTATCATTGCTTATTTGAACTAGATATACAAGTTCCTGTTCTCTTTCTAATCTTGTTCCCAGCAAATGTATTCTAAGTGATTTAGCTAAATTGATCTCTCAAAACTACATCCAATGTCCTTTAACTTTCTTTAGGATTAAGTCAGTTCTCCTTCATGTGACCTCCAAAGCTACTTACCTCAGGGCTCTTGCCTCTTTTCTCCATCCCATTAATGCTCCTTATTCTTTCACTTCATGCTCAGATATACTAAACTCCTTGTGGTTACTTGTTTTTGCTGAATCTAGACCCTTGCACATGCTTCTTCATATTTCAATATATTCAGTCATTTGTTTCTGTGTCAATTCTCTGGTGGCTCATAAGATTGATAAGTACTGATGCTTCAGTAGTCTTGTGTCTGAATTATTATCAGCACCCGTCTTATTATCTCAGCACCTGGCACCTGAAAGAGGCTTAGGAAATTCCTTGAGTAAGTGAAAAATACTGTTCACTTCCTGTATCCCAACATTTGGAAATTTGTCTGGCAAAAGTTACCTTATTATAGTATTAATACAGAATATTTACAGAATCTAATTTAATTCTATGAATTCTATATATACATATATATAAATAAAAATAATATTTCTAGAAAAGAATAATATCACATAAAATAAGTATAAAAGTATGTTAAAAATGTCATAAATGGATGGATGGGAAAAGTTATAAATAAAAATAGAAGAA
>RCUC01054858.1:0-11710 GCA_003697995.1 Taxidea taxus jeffersonii | reverse complement strand
TCGCTGGGTCTGTGTTTTGTGGTATGAACACTGAAGCCAGCGTATTTCCTATCAATACAGTAAAAATCTTTGTCAGTCCCCAAGGCCTGCCCTGATGCTGCATTGGCCTGGTGATTTCAGGATGCTAGGAACTGCCCCCCCACCTCCACCTCTGGTAACCTCCTGTCTCTTAAAAACACATCCCAGCCTACTGGCTAGGACATAAACCTCACCGCCCTGACCTTATTTCCTTGATTCCGTTCTATATTTACTGTGTGGCTACTGCTTCAATCACATCAGACATGGGCAGTGGGGGGGGGGGGCAACCGGAGAGGCCTATATAGTCTCCCATATGCCAGGGACTTTAAGCTTCGATCCTGCCCAAATGAAACCTCTGAGGTCTCATCTGTAGGTAATGCCTTGGAGGCTCCATAGTTTGGCTCTGCCCAGGGAAAGATATCAGGATACGCAGTACCTGATAGGAGGGAGAAAAGCTAGCACCTGAGTAAGAAGTGCTCAAATGGAAAGCACAATGGAGAAACTTCTCCCGTTCCTTAATTCTTTGGAAATCCAGTCTTGTTCACTAGGTGTAGGGATAGAAGGGTGCCAGTTGCTTGAAAACCTATGGTTCTTTAATTGCCTGCTTTTTCGGTCCTTCTGAAGATTTTGAAGGGTGTGACAGGGCATCAGGTCGAAGGGCAGATTCCCGTCGGTAACGGGTAACCATGTGAAAGGAAGAGTTAGCCTTTGCCAGTTGTAAGTCACCTCCTGGAATGCAGAGTGGCCCGGTGCGCTCCCCGGCCAGGTTCCCAGGAGCCCTTCTCAAATATAGTCGTGCAGAATCCCACGTGATGACCCAGAGAGGAGCTCAGCTGCTCCAGAGCCCCTTTGCTTAAGCCTGTTGTCAGTGCCCTGAGGATGCTCTGCCCCGTGAGGCTGTCCCCTGACATAGGACACTGACCACGGCATGGCACACTGACCACAGAGATGCCGCGGTGCTTGTCACAAATGCTGTCCTCCACCCATGGGAGCAGGGATGGTTTTGCTTGTTTTCAAGTGTACAGTCTCAAGAGGCAGACAACAAGACAGCTGAGTCCTGCTTCTGCCAGCAGCAAGTAAGAAGCAGGGAGGAGTAACTACCACTCTGGGCCTCACTTTGCTCATCTGTACAATGGGAGGTTTGGGGAGAGGTGGAAGAGACTTACGCGTAGGCAAAGGACCTGGTAGAGAGTAAGCCCCCAATAAGGAGGAGTTGTTTTAAAAATCAATAAAACTTGATCACATGTGATATAGAATTCTCCAATCTTAGAGGAGAAAAAAGTGAAGGCAGTAGATCTAATGAGGGCTGAAAAAATTGGACAGCCTAACAGTCATCTAATCACTTTTTCTCCTACCCTTAACCCTGTTGTAATTAATAGTTCTGTCCCAAATTATAGATGTGTAGTAATCGTGGCCCCTTTTGCTATAGACAAAAAGTTTCTTATGTATGGTGATGCAAATGTGGGTTAAGGGATGCTAATGTTATAACGAGCCAGAAGTTAATGAACAGGAAACTGAACAAGAATAGAGCAGACAACTTGGCACCAGTGCTGGCTCCAGGGCAGGAAGTATAAACCCAGGGTGTCCAGAAAAGGGGAAGTGATTCGGAAGACCAGAGGGTGGGCTGGCCGCAGGACTGCTTCTGGACTGGCTAAGAACAGACGTGCTTGCGTGCCAGAGGAGGAGGAACACAAGTGCGGGTCCCACTCCGTGCACTGAGCAAGCAGAATTTGTGATGAAGTACTTTTCCCCACCGCACACAGTCTGCCATCTACCTGGTCAGCCTTTGAATCTATTTTGTCTTGTTTACTCTTGGGTCAAATGTGTTCGGTCTGTTACCCAGAGACATTACACATTTTGTCAGGGAAGGGACAACATCTTCTGCTTTATGTCCTTCTCCCAAAGGGCTGTCACATAGCCAGTGTATGTGTATAAGACCAGGTACAGAGGCAAATGGAAGCCACGTTAGGTAATTTAAACAAAGGAATGGATTGGAGAGGCTGGAGCTGCAAAAAAGAGAAGAAGGGATGTTGAAAGTAGGAAAGAGACGGAGAGGTGATACCTAGAGCAGAAGCAGCTGACATCCCCGGGCTGGAGCCCAGGAACTCGCTCCTGCTCTTGGGCGTGGGTCAAGACAGGCACCTTTGATGCTGGATCTACTCAAGAGGTCCTCTCTCAACCAGGGTTAGAACGAATGAAAAAGGGCTGTTCCTTTCCGGGCTGCTGGAGTCCAGAATCGTACCTGCCCCACTGCGACTACAGAGATGGCCACCAACCACCGCATCCTGAGTCCAAACCAGGACTCTTCTGTCTCCGTCACCCCTTCGTGTTGCCCACCTGGACCACCAGTCAGCAGAACCAAACGGGGTGACGACTGGGAAAGGCAGGTGGAAGTGTAGTTGGTCAACCCCAGGCCCCTGGTAGTACAAAGCAAGGTGGGGCAGGTGTGGGGCAGAAAGACAACAGGTGGATCACTGGCCCAGTGCTCTCCAAGGAAAAGCACTCCATCTCAGATCATCAAGACTGGAAACCAAGCCCATGTCTAACACTCAGTCATCATGTGACCTTGCACACCTTACTTGACCTCTTTGCGCCTCAGCTGTCTCGCCCGTAAGATAGACTATCAACAGTACGATGTGACGGGGGTGTCGGGAGGGCTAAATGAGACAATGCATGCGAAACCCATTTAGAAACGATGAAGATCAGTGTATTAGTTACGTCACATGGACCCGTTGGCAATTACCGAATCCACTGCTTATGAGACAGTCATGAGGATTTTTTATGAACTAGAAAAGACTTCTGCTTGTCTCTCAATTTACTGCAGGCACTCAGGCTTCCTTTATGATATAGGAAAACCTCCCTAAATTGGGGCAGTTGTGAGATCAGTGGTACTTGTCAATTTAGCAGATTAAAAGAAAAAATTTTTTAACAATTCTCTTTTGATGGGTCACATCCAAAGATAAGCAGCTGAGCCCTCTTAGCAGCAGGAAGGAAGGGCAGCTTGCCTTGGGTTACACAAATGAACTTATTAAGGGGACTTATAAAGCCATCTAGTTAATCAGAAAGGAGGAGAGTGAAAAGAGCCTTTCTTAGCCAAGCCATGATCGCCCGCTGGACAATTAGAAGCACAGTTTTCATTGTACTGTTGTAGTCCTCGGTTGGGGTCAGGCATATGAGCTAGGATACAGCTGGTGGGTGGATGCAGCAGGGCCGTTAATTAATCACATGGGGGTGGAAACGGAGGATGAGGCATTCACACCCTTTGATTCCGAATGGCCTCTGTTCCACCGCATTGACCCACGTTTCCTAAGTTGACCTGCGTTAGATTTCTATGAATCGTGGCATGTTAGGTCCTCATTTACAAGTTGCCAGTGGAGTTGTTGAGGCAGACCATTGATTTTGGTGATTTTGGCCTTGCTTGGGTTTAATCTCTTTCAGATATTTTAAAGTGCTAGCTCAACCAGTATAGGAAATCTGGTGGATTAGCTATTTGTAAGTCTTATCCTGGTAGTAATAACAACAGCTAATTCGGGATGTTTTCTCTGTGTCAGACACCATTCTAAGCTCCACCCTAACTGAACCTTCTTAATTACCCTATGAGGTAGGAACTGTGATTCCCATTTTTACGCATGAGGAAAGCAAAGCAAACAGACCTTATGTAAGTTGCCTAAGTCTCAGTGAGTAAGTGGGGAACTGGGCCTTGAACCCAGGCCGTGCTGGGTGCACTAGGTGTTCTGGACCAGCAGAAGTACACCCCTCAGAAGCTGAAAATTATTTTATGTCTCTTCTTGTTTGGCGGTTGTGACTATCACTAGATGTGGCATATTTAACCCACGGACTCCTGTAGGCCAATTACACTCTGGAATTAGCAATCCCTCCCCACTCTGAGAGTTATGGTGGTGTATTAGTTTCGGGCAAAGGCAAAAGAAACATTGATCACTCTCCACATTTACAGACAATAAAAATACACATGTAACAACTATAATTAATATCCGGCTCTGTACCAGAGAATATACGTATATGCCAAATAAGCATATGAAAAGATGCTCTCCTTGGTATGTCATCAGGGAGATGGAAATTAAAGCAACAGTGGTTCCGTGGAACCATGAAAGACCCCAAATATCCCAAGCAATTTTGAGAAAAAAGAGCAAAGCTGGAGGCATCACTCTCCCTGATTTCCAACCATATCACAAAGCTATAGTAATCAAAATAGGATGGTATTAGCATAAAAACAGACATGGAGATCAGTGGAATAGAATAGAGCCCAGAAATAAACCCACACAAATATGGTCAATGAATTCATGACAAAGGAGGCAGGAATATACAATGGGGAAATGTTTATCTGTCTACAATAAATGGTGTTGGGAAAACTAGACAGCTACATGCAAAAGAATGAAACTGAACCACTATCTTACACCACACACAGAAATCAACCGAGACTCGATTTAAGACTTCAATGTAAAACCTGAAACCATAAAACTCTTGGAAGAAAATGGGCAGTAACCTCCTTGATATTCATCTTGGTGTTGATTTTTTGGATTTGACACCAAAAGCAAAGCGAACCAAAGCAAAATAAACATCAAACTAAAAAGCTTCTTCACAGCAAAGAAAACCATCAATAAAATGAAAAGATGACTTGCTACGTGGGAGAAAATATTTGCAAATCACATATGTGATAAGGAGTTAATATGCAAACTATATAAAGAAATACAACTCAGCAAAAAAAAAAAAAAAATCTGATTAAAAAATGGGCAGAGGACCTGAATAAGCATTTTTTCCAAAGAAGAACATACAGATGGACAACAGGTACATGAAAAGATGTTCAACATCATCAATCGCCAGGGAAATGCCAATCAGAACCACAATGAGGTATCACCTCCCACCTGTTAGAATCAAAAAGACAAGTAATAACAAGTACTGGTGAGCATGTGCAGAAAAGGGAACCCAGGTTTACTGTGTACACCTCGTGCTGAGATTGTAAATTGGTGCAGCCACTATGGAAAACAGTACGGCAGTTTCTCCAGAAATTAAAAATGGAACTACCAGATGATCAAGCAGTTCTCCTTCTGGGTATTCAATCTGAGGAAAATGAAAACACTAACTCAAAAAGACACATGTACCCTTGTGTTCACTGCAGCAGTATTTACAATAGCCAAGATATGGAAACAATGTTAAGTGTCCATTCATGGATGAATAGGTAAAGAAAATATGAGATACACAACTCCCCTACACCTACCTCCCCACACTGGAATATTATTCAGCCATAAAAAAGAATGAAGTCTTACCATTTATAACAACCATAAGAGCATTATGATAAGTGAAAGAAATCAGAGAGAGAAAGACAAATGCCTTGTAGTTTCACTTATATGTAGAATCTAAAACCAAACAAAAAGCCAAAACCAAATGAAAACACCCAAGCTCATAGAGACAGAAAACAGATTGGTAGTAGTCAGAGGCAAGGGGCAGGTGAGGTGGGGCAAAATGGGGGAAGAGAGTCAAAGGTACATACTTTTAAGTATAAAATAAATAAATCATGAGGATATAATGTACAGCATGGCAACTCTAGATAATAATACTGTATTGCTTATTTTAAGGTTACAAAGAGAGTAGGTCTTAAAAGTTCTCATTACAAGAAGAAAGTCTGGAACTAAGTGTGGTCACAGATGTTAACTAGACTTATTGTAGTGATCATTCACAATATATAAGGATATTAAGTCATTGTGTTGTACACCTGAAACTCCTATAATATTGTATGTCAATTACATCATAGTGAAAAAAAGATAAAACTAAAAAACTCACCAAAAACAAGACACCACTCCACACCTATCAAAATGGCCAGATTCCAGAACACTGACAACGTCAAATGCAGAAGAACATACGGAGGGAGAGGAATGCTCCTATGCTGCTGTTGGGAGTGCAGACTGGTACAGCTGCATCAGAAGGCAGTTTGGAGGTTTTTAGAAAACTAAACATACCGTTACCGTGTGATCTGGCATATCCCGCTCTTTGGTATTTGCCCAAACAAGCTGAAAACTTATGTGCACACCAAAACCTTCCCAGGGAAGTTTATAGCAACTTATTCGTGATTGCCAAAACTTGGAAGCAACCAAGATGTCCTTCAGTAGGTGAATGGGTAAATAAACCATGGTCCATCCAGACAATGGAATATGATTCAGGGCTAAAAAGAAATGAGCTATGAAGTCATGAAAAGACTTGAAGGAAGCTTACATGTGTATTACTAAGTGAAAGAAGCCAATCTGAAAAGGCTATGTAGTGTATGATTCCAAGCATTCTGGGAAAGGCAGAACTATGGAGACGGTAAAAAGATCTGTGGTTGCCATACGTTAGTATTGGGGGTGAGGAGGAAGAATGAACAGAGCACAGAAGACTTCTAGGGCAGTGAAAATAGTCGGTATATTATAATAATAGATAACACCTTGCTATCGTGTGTCCAGACCACTAGAACGCACAACACTTAGAGCAAAGCCTAAGGTGACTATGAATTTTGCATGATTGTGATGTGTCACTGTAGGTTCATCAGTGGTAACAAATGTTCCCTCCTGGTGGGGAATGTTAATGGGGGAGTCTGTGCATGTGTGGGGGCAGGAAGTGCATGGAAAATCACTGTACCTTCCTCTGAATTTTGTTTTGAACCTAAAACTACTCTAAAAAAAACATAGCATTCAGGGGCGCCTGGGTGGCTCAGTGGGTTGAGTGTCTGCCTTTAGCTCAGGTCATGATCCGGGGTCCTGCGATCCAGCCGGGCATCAGGCTTCCTGCTCAGCGGGGATTCTACTTCTCCCTTTCCCTCTGCTTCTCCCTCATGCTAGTGCCCGAGCATGCACACACACTTTCTCTCTCAAATAAATAACATTTTAAAAAAATCTTTTAAAAAAACATAGTGTTCGGGCGCCTGGGTGGCTCAGTGGGTTAAGCCTCTGCCTTCGGCTCAGGTCATGATCTCGGGGTCTTGGGATCGAGGCCCGCATCGGGCTCTCTGCTCGGCAGGGAGCCTGCTTCCCCGCTTCTCTGTCTGTCTGTCTCTATGCCTACTTGTGATCTCTCTCCCTGTCAAATAAATGAATACTGGTGTACTGTCATTTTCTAGTCCTTATGACTTAACTGTCAAGAAAGACACATCTGAGAAAGACAAACTATTTAGAATTGACTTGTCTTTCTCTATGTTGTTGTGCCAACCATTAGGTTGTATTAATTTCTGCTTTTCAAATTATGTATCATCATGACCTCTGAGCATTTGCTTGCTATCTGGCTGTTTTTAATTCAAAAATAAATTGCATAATGAAACTAATTCTATTTTCCATTGAGATAATGCATTTTTAATTACTCAGAAGGGACTCAAATTAAGTAGTATTTACCCCAAGTAAATGCAGGAGATAATAAAATATTTCCATGGCATGTTGAATTCCAAACACTCACGTACACAAATGAACTTGGTATTGGATTAAAGGTGTATGGAGAAAGGGGTTGCCCATGAGCAGGGTTCTTCTCTTTTGACCTTGTGTATTTCATCCGCCAGTCACTAAGTGACTTAGACTTGATTTGCCAGTTTTCTCCGTGGAACCATTGGAAATGCGACTCATCCCAGGCGTTTTGCTCACACTCAGGTACAGATTGCTCTCTGACAGTGCCCAGATGTGAGCACTGTAACTCCAGCTTTGTGCAGTGGCTTATCTGGCAACAGTAACCCCATTTGCAGTAGTTAACTATCTTGGCTACATTTGCTGTCGTCCAGTGGTGTTGTAGAGCTTTGTGGCTTCTGTTGCGGGTTGACGACGATCAGCAGATTTTTAAAGCCTTTTCAGAACGCTGAGAGAATAGATAATGATCGTGCACAATGCTGAAATGACAAAAGGAATAATGGATATTCAGATGTTGATGCCATTTAGCTTCCCCCAAAAAAAACGATTACGGTTCATTTTCTTTGATTAGCTTTTTCAAGTTTCCAGTTTCATTCTTTATTGTTTAACTGCTGTAAGATGACATTCAGGAAAACATTACCACATGAAGTCTGTCAGAAATGTTTAGACAGTTGTAATCACAAAGGGTAGAAATGCCTGCTTTGTTCCGTGCTGTTGACCCTGCTCTGTCCTGAGCAGATTGTTGCTGACGCAACTTTTTGAGGCTGGAAATGATTGCTTTCTATGTGTTTTTCGCTTCTGTCTCAGGAATGGTGTTCAGCTAACAGAAACTTGGAAAAGAGTGATTTAAATGAAGTAATGTGATTTTTACTCAGGACAAAGAAGTCTGATGGTTCGCGACTTGGGGAAATAATGGCACTCCATAGATTAGGTTCAAGATTCAACATCCTTCCTGCTTTCTGCTCTTCCCTCTTGAGATCGTGCCCCTCGTCCTCCCTCCTTCAGTATGACTGCTGGTGATGCCCATATTTTATGCCACAAGATGGGGAAGAGCAAAAAGGATACATACTGGGGCACCTGGGTAGCTCAGTCAGTTAAGCGGCTGCCTTCAGCTTGGTTCATGATCCCAGGGTCCTGGGATGGAGCCCCATATGGGTTCCCTGTTCAGTGGGGAGCCTGCTTCTCCCTCTTCAGCTCCCCTGTGCTTGTATTCCCTCTCTGGCTCTCTGTCATAAGTAAATAAAATCTTAAAAAAAAAAAAAAGAAGGATACATACTTCCTGATAGTATTATCGTTCCATCTAATAAGTTTGTTGGATTCAGCACTGCATGTTGACCTTTAAATAGAGCCCTTAAAATGTGAGGAGATTAATGAGCATGTCTACGTATTACTAAAATCTTCCACATTTATGTTTAGTAACACCGTAAATTGACCCCAAATGTGGGAAATGCATCTCTCCCTCTTCATGGGCTTCTTTTCAGGAAAGGAGGAATCCCACAATACTGTTTTCCATGAGGTCACAGTGGTTCACAGATTTCACTCTGTTTCAGAATCACCTGCAAGGTTATTGTGCTGCACAGTCTTATCCTACCTCCAGAGTTTCTCATGTGCTGGGGCTGGGGTTGGACCCAAGTCCATCTTTCTAACAAGTTCCCAGGTGATGCTGATACTGCTGGTCTGGAAATCATACTTGGAGAACCACTCAGGCAGAAGACTTTTATCTACAATAGGTCAAAATTCCTGCTAGTGAGGAATTTTCAGATAAGGCTCTGAAGCCTTAACTTCTGGGAGGTTAGCTATTGATTTGATTTAATTCAACAGTCATTTCTCAGGTGTTGCTGTGTGCCTGGCCCTGACAGGCACTGCTGATCACCAGAAGGGAACCAAAGATGGGTTAGACCAAGCTTAGAAGCATGTGCCTGGTAACCAAATACACAGAGAAGCAGGGAATCTGTACTTTGTGTATATGGTTGGCAGCGTGTATAGGATTTTTGGTGGATTGCGACTTTCTTTGATCATGTCTTTCCACTTACTGCTATGGTTATCCTGCGCTTTTATTTGGAACAGGGGATTCTGTCCTATAACCACCCTGAGTTCTAGATAACCTTTGTTTGGGGGACATCCCAGCCCAATACACTGCCCGTGCTGTTCCGAGCACGCTGATCTTCCCAACTGCACACCCATCGTGCCCCACAAAAAAAATAGAATTGGAGAAAAGCCATTGCAAGCAACGAGAGAGACCCAAGGTCTGTGTCATGAACTTGGCTGAAGAGATAACTCCTCTCTTCTCCCACAGAAGGCAAATTATATCTGCATCGAAGATAAACATAAACAAATTCAGTAGTGATGGTCTGTCTGGTTAGTTATGTGGCATCCTTTGGGAGAGAGAAACACTTTCCTTACTGCTACTGGGAACACTGATGGAGAGCTCTCCCTGGCTCCCCCCAGATGCTCAGTTGCCCTGAGGAGCATTCAGAGGCTGAGGTAGGAGTAGGAGACAGGTTCTACTGTATTTTCAGCTACCTACCAACCTGAGAAAGAATTCATGTCTCCAGTGAAATATGCTGTTGAGGGGCTCCTGGGTGGCTCAGTCAGTTAAGCGTTTGCCTTCAGCTCAGGTCAGGATCCCAGGGTCTTGGGATCAAGCCCCATGTCAGGCTTCCTGCTCAGCAGGGGGCCTGGTTTTCCCTCTCCTTCTGCTGCTCCCCCTGCTTGTGCTCACTCTCTCTGTCTCTCTGTCAAATAAATAAATAAAATCTTTAAAAAATACATCTATGCTATTGAGCAGAGATAGGAGAATACAATAAACATGTGAATTTATGTAAAGTAAGCTAAAAGTAAAAGTTTCTTGTTGAACCTAAACTAATTGGCATATAGAGAACCACTTACATTAACTTACTTAGGGTTCTCAAATACTATACTGAGAAACATTCTCCATGTGCCATTGAGCACCCGCTGCTCAATGAATTTCAATGTCAGGAAACTTATTTAGCAGAGATTTTGAATGAACAAATTACTGTGGCTACAAAAATTTCCTATTTAGGATTTCCTAAGACTTAAAAACTCAGTGTCCTGGAACTTCACTATTTAAGACATGCATAAAAATAATAGAAATGACATATCTGATTCTATAGACACCCAAGTGGAAAGGAGGTGCGGGCCATGGAGTAACATAGACCTGGCTTCAAAGCATTGTCCTGCCATTTATAAATAATTCAGTGTTTGTAAAATGGGAGGAATAACACCTACTTCACAGGATTTGGGAGGGTGAAATAAAAGACGGTATATGGAGTGCTTAGGAGAATGTTTGATACATACTAACCACTCAATAAATACTTTCCCTTCTGCCTCCAGACTTTCTTTTTTTCCTCTTCCATCTCATCCTTCTGCTTCTCTCCCTCTTCTTTCTTCCTTCTGTCCCTTTTCCTGCTCTTTCCTGCTCTGCTTTTCCCTGCTCTCCCCATCCTCCTTCTTCCTCCCCTCCTTCTTCTACCCCCATTGCTTTCTTTGTCTCAGTGAATATTGTCCAACTCAGAGGAGTCATCTCCCTGAACCCCTGTCATCATTTTCACCAGTGAGGTTGAATTTCATTTCTGAAATGGTCCAGTGTCCTTCACAACCAGCACTGTACCCTGGGTAAGGCTGGCAGGCGCCACTGTGAAACAGGGCTCTGGAAACTGCTGCTGCAAATCCGGCCCTCTCTGTGTATGCCCCCAAAATGGTTTTTACACTTCTATTTTCTTTTTAAAGATTTATTTATTTATTTGACAGACAGAGATTACAAGTAGGCAGAGAGGCAGGCAGAGAGAGAGGAAGGGAAGCAGGCTCCCGGCTGAGCAGAGAGCCCGACGTGGGGCTTGATCCCAGGACCCTGGGATCACGACCTGAGCCGAAGGCAGCGGCTTTAACCCACTGAGCCACCCAGGCGCCCCTACACTTCTATTTTTTAAAAAAGGTTTTATTCATTTATTCGGTGGGGGGGGGGTTATTTATTTATTTGCTGAGCATAGAGCCTGACATGGGACTCGATACCAGGACTCCAGTATCATGACCTGAGCCAAGGGCAGATGCTTAACTGACTGACCTCAGTTCTGAAGGAGTGGACCATGCATGAACTTTAATGCTTATGAAGCCAGCTCTGAAAGGGGAGCCTCAAAGCTGTGCTGCCATCACAGGGCTGGGATGAGTGTTGGGCTTCCCTAGCTGACTGGGTGGAAGAGGGAACAGGGGGAGTTGGATAGGAGAGTTCCTGAAGCTTGTTTCTGGAGATTACCTACACAAGCAGAAGAAACCCATCTCTCTGCCCTTCTCAT
>RCUC01054788.1:0-11674 GCA_003697995.1 Taxidea taxus jeffersonii | reverse complement strand
TTTATTTATTTACTTGACAGAGAGAGAGAGAGAGAGGAGAGAGAGCTCACAGGTAGGCAGAGAGGCAGGCAGAGACAGAGAGGGAAGCAGGCACCCTGCTGAGCAGAGAGCCTGGTGTGGGGCTCGCTCAATCCCAGGACCCTGAGATCATGACCTGACTTGAAGGCAGAGGCTTAACCCCCTGAGCCACCCAGGCACCCCTAAAATGAGTTTCTTGTAGACAGCATATCAATGGGCCTTTTTTAAAAAATCCATTCTGATACCCTGTGTCTTTTGATTGGAGCACTTAGCCCATTTACATTCAAGGTAACTATTGAAAGATATGAATCTAGTGCCATTGTATTGCCTGTAAGGGGACTGTTATTATAAATTGTCTGTTTCTTTCTGGTCTGTTACTTTTAGGCTCTCTCTTTCAATATTTCCTGTAGGGCTGGTTTGGTGTTTGCAAATTCTTTTAGTTTTTGTTTGTCCTGGAGGATTTTTATTTCTCCTTCTATTTTCAATGACAGCCTAGCTGGATATAGTATTCTTCGTGGCATATTTTTCTCATTTAGTTTTCTGAATAAATCCTGCCAGCCCTTTCTGGTCTGCCAGGTCTCTGTGGATAGGTCTGCTGCCAATCTAATATTTCTACCATTGTATGTTACAGACCTCTTGTCCCTAGCTGCTTTCAGGATTTTCTTTGTCACTGAGACATGTAAGTTTTACTATTAGATGATGGGGTATTGACCTATTTTTATTGATTTTGAGGGGGTTCTCTGTGCCTCTTGGATTTTGATGCTTGTTCCCATTGCCAAATTAGAAAAATTCTCTGCTGTAATTTGCTCCAATATACTCCCCTCTCTCTTTCTTCTTCTTCTGGGATCCAAATTATTCTAATATTGTTTCATCTTATCGTACTACTTATCTTTCGAATTCTCCCCTCATGGTCCAGAAGTTGTTTGTCTCTCTTTTTGCTCAGCTTCTTTATTCTTCATCATTTGGTCTTCTATATCACTAATTCTCTCTTCTGCCTCATTTATCCTAGTGGTCAGAGCCTCCATTTTTTATTGCACCTCATTAATAGTTTTTTTGATTTCAACTTGGTTAGATTTTAGTTCTTTTATTTCTCCAGAAAGGGATTCTCTAGTATCTCCCATGCTTTTTTCAAGCCCAGCTAGCACCCTGATAATCATCATTCTGAATTCTAGTTCTGACATATTACTAATGTCTGTGTTGATTAGGTCCCTAGCCATCGGTACTGCCTCTTGTTCTTTTTTCTGTGGTGAGTTTTTCTGCCTTGTCATTTTATCCAGATAAGAATATATGAATGAGAGAGTTAAATACTAAAAGGGTGGCAAAGACCCCAGAAAAATATACACTAACCAAATCAGAAGAGACCCAAAACTGGGGGGACTTGAAAGGGGTGAAAGAGAGGGGGGAAAAACTTGTGAATAGAACAGAGACCCACACTTGATTTGGGGTGTATTTTGGTCTATTAGAAGAAACTACCTCACAAAATTTTAAAGAAAGAAAAAATTATATATATACAAAAATAAGAGTGAACATGATGAGGGGATGGAATATGACTGTAAAGACAAAAATTGAAACAGATTCTAAAAAAGGAATTGAGAAGATTAAGAATTGGTTGAAAAAAGAAAAAAAAGAGGCAAATATGTGATCAGGCTGAAGAGTAGAGTGAGGCCATGCACTTGATTCTCTTGCTATATTATCTCATTTAATTTTGCATTGAAGCATATAGTTATTAAGTCCATTTATTCCCATTTTACAGCTCAGGCAACTGGGGCCTTGAGAGGTTAAAATGACTTCCTCAGGTCATCCACCTGACAAGGCGGGAACAGGGAGCAGATGTGGGTTGTCATCCACCCTGCTGGGGTCCGGGCTCTCAGACACTGTGGACAGGACACTGGCACCCATGGACGCACTGGGCATGGTCATCTGCCAAGGGAGAAATGGGACTGCATGAGGAGAGGTGTGCTGGAGCCTTCCGTGGAGCCTCCTGGAGCTGAACCTCGAGGGAAGGGGACAGAAGAGCCAAAGCAGCACTCTAGGCAGGGGGGCACGTCCTGAGTGAGGGAGTGAAGTCAAGGAAACTGACACTTTTCCCTGCAACTTGCTCACGTCCCTGTGCTGAGATCAGCTTACCAGAGTCCTGTTCTAGCACCTTTGCCAGACACTGACAGGGAGTGTGCAGTGTCACAGGCAACAGGAGTAATAATGGAAATTTAATTTTCCGTTAAGTAGCCTTATATATATATTTAAATAATTTCATTATATAGCTAGAAATGTTTTTTGATTTCTCCTTTTTTCCTCAGAATGATAATAGCCTTTCACCCGATTATAAGAATGATATCTCTGCGATGGTAAAAAATAAAATTTTTCACAATACAGATAAGTGTAAAAATAAAAGCAAAGGAAAACAGAACCTCCCCACCCTGAGATAAGTACTCTAGCGTCCTGGCTTCCAGACTCTCTCTACGCCCAGAGACTCTTGGGGATTTGCCTTTATGGTGTTACATAAATGGGGTCTGGCCAGACACACTCTTCTGTTGCCTGTTTTCCCACTCAGCCATCTCTCTTGGACAACATCCCCATCATTACGTATGGATTTCCATCATTATTTTTATTTATTTTTATAGTCTCACAGTGATTTAAAATGGTCAAATTTCCTATGCATAAAATGTTCATGAAAGTGCACAGAAATCAGGGGTTTGACTCTCAGCTCCTCCAAATGACATGGGCTTTGAAAGCCAAGGTGGCCCTTGATCAGGGGGTCTTCCTGGTTTTGTCTGTGATGTTTGCTTTTTATTATGCAAATTTTTAACCACCTCGAAGGAGAGAAGTTAGTACAAGGAATCCTCAGTTACCCATCCCCAGGGTTCAACACTCTTCAAGATTTTTGCCACATTTGTTTTGTCTATCCCTTATTGATTTTATTTTTTCTTTTGTGGAAATATTTTAAGATAAATCCTGTTATCTCGTCGTTTTACCCCTGCATCCTTCAGTGTGCATCGGTTTTTAAAAAAAGCGACAGAGATTTTCTTATGCAGACATAACGGCAGTACCGCAGCTAATGGAAAGGTCCTTGGCTCCCTTGGGTCATCTGGTCTATCAGCAGGTTTCTCTGGTGGGCCCCACACTATCCTTTTACTTTTTTTTTAAATTAACATATAATGTACTTTTACGGTTGTTTTGTGTGAACCAGGAACCAAACCAGAAGAATACTTTACATTTGGTGGTTGTTTCAGAAACTTGTTTTCTAGAGCAATTCCCAAATAATACTAACCCACAGAGAGGGACAGTAAATCATGAATTTCCATTATACTTCACCGCTCCTGTTTCCATCAAGGGTGAAGTCCCAGTTTGATGTGAGGATATTTTGGGCACTCTCTGGAGAGCTTCTAATGTCTCCCCTGCTTTCTTGATGATTTCCTTTCCCAACCTCCCTGTTCCATTCCTTCTTCCCTGCCTTTCTTACGTTTTAAGTAAGCAGCCCTCAAGCTCACAGCCTTAAGCAGGCAATCTTATCTAGCCAGATTTTAATAACATGCTTTTGTCTGCATTGTGATTCCTAGTACTGTTACTTTCTACTGATGCTAACACTCATATTCTATTTAGGGCAATATGCTCTTCCTCGCTCCTTTTTTTCCTTATTTTTTTTTAAAGATTTATTTATTTATTTTAGGGAGCAAGTGAGCATGAAGGGATGGGGAAGGACAGAGGGAGAGGAAGAGTAGCTCCTGAGCAGACTCTGCACTGAGCATGGAACCCAGCACGGGGCTCGATCATGACTTGAGCCGAAATCAAGAGTGGGACGCTTAACTGACTGAGCCACCCAGGTGCTCCTCTTTCTTTCTTTTTTAAAGAAAATACATTTATTTGAGTTAAATGAGTGAATCTGTTGGTGGAAAAGCCATGGCATGCTTGATGCCCCAGTACAACAACCCTTGGGGAAAGTGGTTTGAGGATAGAAGAAGCTGTTTTTGCTCACCGGCTTCTGCAGGACACTTCGAATGTTTCCCATTCTTTCCCCTCAAAACACAGCACTGTCATGAATAATCTTATGTACACCCCTCTGCACCCCATCTGACTTTTTTCTTAGGTTATACATTGTAGAAGCAGCATTGTTGACTTGAAAAGATAGGAATATCTTAAAAAACCATGGATTCCTAACCAGAGTATCTGGTACTCAATTTTATGCTTTGTCTCTGGTTTTATGTTTTGGGGGCTTGGGGTTCTATCGGGAGCAGCAACAATTCTGGCCTGATGGCCTCGGGCTTCCCTGTACTTTCCTCTATGCCCCCAGGCTGTGATAGTGGAGTTTTGCCCCTACTTTTCAGAGTGTTTCTGTCTCAGCCTTTTTGCTAAGTATTTGGTTTTCATTCTCCTAACCATTTTTAGTTTGTTCCTTCTCAAGTACAGGGGGCTGGGAAATGGGTAACCAAGTTTGTTCTGGTTGTGCCCACCGGAAGAGCTAAGAAACTCAGAGGGAGGGTCTGATGGGACACACAGGAGGGAAGCTCCTTCCGTCCTGTCCATCCACTTTCTCTGCACTCTGCCCTGCTTCCTGTCTCCAGGCTGTTTGGAAGGCAGCTGCTGATGACCGCAATGGGGGTTATTGCTGCTTATAGCAGATGAAGCAACACACCAGGGCACTGTGGGTCCCTTGCCTCCCCAGAACAAGTTTTCAGGATACGGTGTGGATTTGCTAACCTCCTCCCTCCATCCGCCTGGCATTTTGATGTAGATGGAGTCAACAGTATGACTTTCAGTTTGGAAGAAGAGTCTGTGGTTGAGAGAGGCCAAGTGATCTTGCAAAGACTGCGCAGCTGGCTTAGGACACAGCTGCACTAGAATCCAGGTCTCAGCAGCAAATCGGGTAATTTGTGCACTCAATCCTCTTGTCAGCTCCGTGCCGGGCCAGGTGCACCTGGAGGTACTGAGCGGCAAGTGACTGCCAGAGGAGGGCAAGAGGCCCCCAGCAGCAGAGAGCCAGCATATCCGGCCACTTGCCCAGCCGGAGCATGGACAGGATCCAGGGGGTTGGGACAGGCGGATTCAGGGGAGTTCGGCTGCTTGGGGCGATGCTCTTACATGGCTTGTGATGTTCTCGTCCTAAGGACAGCTGGGCAGGAGTGGGGGCCAAGAACGCTAAGTCCTCATTACTCCTCAGTCTCCTGGCCGTGGAGAGAGGAGCGGAGCTCCTGAGTAAGAGCCCCTGAGCTGGGTTCTGGAGACTTCCTTCATGGCTGAGTGCCCTGGGTGAGGAAACACCCCATCTCTGAGCCTCAGCTGGAAAGATGGGCTTGGACCCCAACCTGGGGCAATCCTGGGGAGGCCAATCTCTCTCTGCACCTCTCTGGGTACCTCAGTAATATGAGAGATCTCTGGTTTTGTGGCTGTTGCTGTTGTTGCTTTTCGTTAAATCCTTAAGACGTAATTAGAAGTGTCCCAATGCGAACATTTTTCTAAACAAGCAAATAAAATGATTGTCCCACTCTCACCTCCACTGCATCTCTGGGCTCGGTTCAAGGAACTTCACCTACACTGACATTAACCAGTTCCTTGGAGACCACCTTGCATCTTACCTCCTCCCCCCCAATGCACTCTATCCACCCCGCTTCCTCAGTTTCCCTCTTGGCCCCTACACAGTTGCCTCACCTCCTCACTGGCCTCCTGGCCCTCAGCCTCCTGCCCTGCACTGGGCTGTCCCCAGTGTGCTCGTTGACTTCTCCCTGCCAGCAGAGAAAGCTTATTCTGCCCCTTGTCATCTTGGAACCATTAGACGCATCCTCCAGGACTCTGCTCAGATGTCGTGTCCTCAGGGAAGCCTCCAGCAAGCACCCTGCCTGAGCAGATGAACCACTTCTATGTCCCCACAGCTGCTGCTAAGCTTTTCATGGCACTGCTCCCGGTCTGGGTTCCCGCTCAAGCCGGGGCCTTGCAGGGACTGGGATTTCAAAATCATCCAATGGCAGACACTCTAGGTCTCCAGACCGACCTCAACAAATAATTATGGAGCAAATGGATGAGTTTCCTCTACAAGCAGGGCTGGGTACAGTACTTGTGACCTTGCCATGGTGACCCTGTGGACATGTAGATAGTACCAGGTTGATGCCTAGAATTCTCTGACTGCAGCTTTTTGAACACAAACTTTAAAAGAAATCTGAACAACACAAAAACAGATGCATGCACACAGAGAGATTAGGGTGGACTCCCATCAAGCCAATTTGATGGGTTGATGACTTTTCTCTAGAACATGATTAAATAGGCCCTGAGTTTCTTCATTTTTTTGTCAGTACCAATTCTTTCTCAGGTGTGTTTTACGGTGGATATTTACTTCATTGATTAGTTTCCTGGCGCTGATGAAGTTTTTACAAATGATGGCAGTTCTTGTCAGAATTTTCTTTTATGGGTGTTATTTCTACCCAGTCTGGGTTTTCTGGAGGAAGTTTTGTGATAAATTAAAAAAAAAATTAACTAACTTTTATTTTTTAAGGCAGTTTTGAGTTCACAGCAAAACAGAATGGGAACTACAGAGTTCCCATGGACCCCCGTCCATACCCCTGCACCGCCTCCCCAGCTGTGGACATCCTGCACCACCGTGGTGCCTCTGTTACAGCTGGTGAACGTGAGCTGACGTGTGATCACCCGAAGCCCACAGTTCATATTCGGGGTCACTCTTGGTGTTGCACATTCTACAGGTTTGGATGAAAGCATAATGGCACATGTCCCCCATGAGTACAGAAGAACTCCATGGCCCTAAAACTCTTCTTTGCTCTGCCAGGTCATCCCTACCTCCCCCCAACTCCCATGATACTGATATTATCAGAATTATTTTAACATTCCAAATCTATAATAAATTTTAATGTTTCATTGGAAAAGTTATCAGTTATATTTTGTGTTGATTACTTTTACTGGTAACAATTGATTACAAATAAATTTGTATTTATATTTCAGGTTATTGATATGTGGAAATGGTGGGGAAGCTCCTGTTGGCTCTTCTAGGCTTCCCAAAGGGACAAGTAGCCAGCAGAAAATGCAGAAGTCGGACAGTCCCTTCTCCAATTCTGCCATCTCACTCTTTACTCTGAACAAGAGTTGGTCTCTGTCCCAGCAACTCAGAGAACTGAAGCCTCTGGTCAAGGTCAAGGAGCTTATGCTGAGGTCAGAATCAGGACCCAAACCCACCAACCTGGCTCCAAAGTCTACACTTGTTAATTGGGCTCTTGCCTGGCCTTATGACTGTCCTAGGTGACGACCAATTTTTGTATAGTCCCTTGGTGGAGGGTGACCATCAGTCTACCACAAATGACCGTGGATCAGACCAGGTCAGCCCTGGGTTGGGAGAGGCATGGAGTATAGGGGAAGCCTCTTGGAAGCTGGAGCTGGCTTCTAGACCCAGTATTCTAATCAACCATTGGTGTGACCTGATGCAAATCATTTGCCTTCTCTGACTCTTGGTTTCCTTATTTGTAGGATTCATTCACCTGGTAAATATTTATCAGACACATCTTATGTGCCAGATGGTTGTAGGCTACAAGGACACAGACATGACCAAAACACAGAGCCTGACCCCACAGAGCTGACTCTGGACAAAATGGTCTCTAAATCCTCTGAGCTCATGATTCTGTGAGAGAAGGGAAGGTGGCATCAGTAGGGACACAGAAGCAGTTCAAGACCAGTCCTTGTCCATATGTAGTTTATCATTGGGCTATAAAGACAGGCTGCCCACCATATAGCAAGTGGAGACACTGACCCCTCCCGGCCCTGCGTGACTTGGTCCCTGGCATCCTCGAAGGCCAATCTGCCTTTGACCAGCTAAATCCTTATCCCTGTCTTAGTCTGGATCCCCCAAAAGGAGGCTCTGAGATTAGAAATAAAGCTGCAGGCAGTTGATGTGGGCAGTGATTCTAGAAGCAGCAGTGGTGGAGGGGGTAGGTAAGGCAGAGAAGGTAAGGAAAGCAAACCAAGGGTGTCTCCTTAAAGCAGGTTATTGTTGAAGGCATCAGAACTCAGTCCTGATAGAGGGTTCTGGAGGACAGCGTCGAACATACCACCCTAGGGGTGAGGCAGCTGAGGTGTTTATCCATTAACTCCTAGGGAACATTGGCTGATGGCTGCACCTGCGTCCTTCCCAAGGCACCATCCAACAGAGAACCATCAGGCAGATACTTTTGGGTGCTTGCTTGAGGGTACTATAGGTGTGGAACAGTTATCAGGGAAAGGTAGATGCTGATATGGAATATGGGAGGCACTGCTCTAAGGCCTCAGGGCCTTTGCACTTACTGTTCCCTTCATGGGAGCAGCCTTCTCCCTAGCTCTTTGAAGGGCTGGCCCCTTATCCTTCAGCTCCCAGTCCAGAGTCTCTTCCTCTGACAGATCATCTCCAAATTAGGTCCCCACTCTCCAGAACTCTCCATCATATAATCTAATTTATTTTTTCTCGGTGCAAGCCACAGTCAGAAATTAGTTTATGGGGTTGCCTTGTTGACACAGTCAGGTAAGCCTCTGACTCTTGATTTTGGCTTAAGTCATGATCTCAGTGGTGAGATGGAAGCCCGCCTCGGGCTCCTTGCTGGTTGTGGAGCCTGCTTAAGATTCTCTCTCTCTCCCTCTGCCTCTCTGCCCAGCCCTCCAAAAGCATAGTCTCTCTCTCTAAAAAGAGAGAGAGAGAAAAGAAAAGAAATTAGCTCATGTATTTGTTTCTTTGGAAGCACTGCCATATCTCTAGCACCTCAGAGAAGCATCTGACTTAGCTATCTACTCCAGCTAAATACGAACATGCCTTCCCCTGCTACTCCCATGCTTACAACCTGATAAGGGCAGTAATGACTGAGTTTGGGTTCTGCAAACATTAAGATGCTTACTCAGGTTTTCATGCACTTTGCATAGACATTTGCTCATAAGAAAAGTCTGAAATCTATAATGTCCTTGTGTCTTGGGGGATGGACGGTGCTGATGTCCCAGGAGGGGAAGGGAGGTGGTGCTTAACATTGATGAAAGTAGGTGAGCATGCAAATTCCCCAAATGATTGGGTATTTTTACTTCTGTTGTACAGTACAGATCCCCCCTAACAGCCCCCTTGTCGGTATTAAACGGACAAGAGCCCAGCGAATGTCCTTCAAGATAAATCTCATGTCATCTTTTCTTGTGCAAAGAGGTTTATTCCATCCCTTTAAAAATCTGTAGGGTATCCTGCTTCTATTTTTTTTAAACTATATTTAGTTTGCTTTGAAGATGAATAAAACTGAGATGCTATTATATTCCTTCCCTACTCTGCAGAATCCAGAAATTCCTTTGCTATTAATACTCCAGAGAAACAGATTTCTTTGATTTTTTTTTCAGTTTAGAAGATCAAAAGCTGCCAGAAATTGTTTCAAAAGAAAAATAAATCTCCGAGAGGTTGGATTTGAAATTCCAAGGGGCCATCGCTTGTGTCCACTGTGTTGGGAGCTATGTAATGAGAGAGTCGCTCCAACTGTGGCATCTGGCCCCTTCCTCCCTCCCCTCCCCTCCTAGGGAAGCCCCGCCTTTGCCTCTGCCATCTGCTTTCTCTTGAAAATCTTAGAATATTGGGCCTAAAATTAAATTTATTGTAAATCTGAGCAAGCAGAATCATTTCCCAAAGAGAGTGAGTAAAATAAATGACTACTAATCTCTGGAAAAACCCACTATTTCCTGGAAATGAGGACTCAGATTGTAAAAAAAAAAAAAAATGGAATGAAGGTTCCAATTTTCTTTTTGGATCTGAACATACACATCAGATTTATATTTTATCATCCTTATTCTATCATAAAAGAAGTGGCCAGACCAATGCTTTGCACTGCTTCTCCCCTCTGCTTTAGGAAGGACAACAGTTTACCAACCATCTCCCCATGTTTTCCTGGGTGCTTTGGGCCATTTGTGCTTTGGGCTACGAAGAGCATCCAGGGTTCTTGCAATGTGCATGGATGGAAATATACGTATATGTTTCCTATGTGCACAAACCTATTTATCTTCATTTGTTAAAAACACTCATGAGTTTATCCTGACATCTGCTATCTTAACCCAATACTACAGGTCTTGTTCTAGCTTTTCCCCTCTCCTTCTTTATAACTTTCCCCAACACTAGAGACCTGGCTCTTATTATTTAGAATATGCTTACTTAATTGTCCAACTATTCTACACACATAAAGCAGTTTTAGATTAGCTAATGCTTACTGTAATGAAAAGACAGTGCTTGTGTACAATTATTTTGTCTTTAACCTAAAAATACCCAGTCAGCATACTATTTGGGAAGTGATTTAGGTGAGCTCTATCTTCCTTGCTCCCTTGGTTGTGGTGATATGATTCATTTTTGATATAGTCACCTTTGTTTGTTACACTTGGCCTTTCATTTAGGGCACCCTTCCCATTTTGACTTTTAGAAGTTACATCCAGTAAAATTCACTCTTTCTGGGCCACAGTTCTATGGCTTTTGACATATTCATGGAGCTATGAATCCATCACTGTAGTACCATGCAGAATAGGTCATCACCCCTGAAAATTCCTTTGTATGACTCCTTTGTAGGCAACCAACCATTTTATTTTCCATTTTGATACTTTTGCTTTGTCCAGAATGTCATATAAATGGAATTATACACTCTGGTACCTTTTGAGTGTAACTTAGTATCACTTAGCAAGTTAACTTAAATATTCCTCTGTGTTGTTGTGTGTATCAATAATTTGTTTCTTTTTGTTGCAGAGTAGTATTTGATTTTATGGATGTACCACAGGTTGATTTTTTTCATCTATTTACTGCTTGAAGTAATTCTGGCTTATTTCAAGTCTTTGACAGCTATAAATAAAGCTGTTTTAAACATTTATGTGCTGGCCTTTTGGGATGTGTGTGCGTAAATTTTTATTTCTTTTTATTTTTATTTCTCTTAGGTAAATACCTAGGTGTGGGATTGCTCAGTCATGTGTTATGTGTAGGGTTAGCTTTTATGAGAAATTGACAAACTGTTTTCCACAGTGGCTGTACCTTTTGAATTTCCACCAGCAATGTAGGAAAGTTGCAATTCTCCGCAAGCTTACTAGCACCTGGCATTGTCAGTTTTTTTAAAAAAGATTGATTTGTTTAGTTATTTGAGAGACAGAGAAGTAGCAAGAGAAAGCATGAGCAGGGATGGAGGTAGAGAGAGGGAGAGGGAAAAGCAGACTCCACACCGAGCAGGGAGGGCTCAATCCCAGGACTCTGGGATCATGACCTGAGCCGAAGGCAGCCACTCAACCAAGTGAGCCACCCAGGTACCCCAGATATTGTCAGATTTTAACTTTTTAAATTATAGACATTCTAATAAATGTGTAGTGCCAGCTAACTGTAGTTTTAATTTGCATTTCCCTAGTGACTAGAGATGCCGAGCATCTTTGCATATGCTTATTCATCACCTCTAGATGATGACTAGAGATGCCGAGCATCTTTGCATATGCTTATTCATCACCTCTACATCACCTTTGGTGAGCTTTTCATTTATCTTTTGTTTATATCATTTTAATATCAATTTATATAATTTTTTGAATTTTTTTGTTCCCATCTTTTGCCCATTTTTACATGGGTTGTTTGTTTTCCTACCATTGCATTTTGGAAGTTCTTTACATTATATCTCTTGTCAGAGATATAATTTGCAAATGATTTTCCTACTCTGTGACC